>PVLC010015498.1:7500-22538 GCA_004027655.1 Graphiurus murinus | reverse complement strand
TTGTCGTGTGTTTTTCTCCGCTGGACGGACTCAAGCGCGCGACACCCAGTCCTATTTTTTATTCTTTATTTTGAAACAGGGTCTCACTAAGTTGCGGTGGGTCTCACTAAGTAGCCGAGGCTGGCCACGAATCTGTGATCCTCCTGTCTCAGCCTCCCAAGTACTGGGATGACAAGTTTGCACCACCACTCCTGGCAAGATTATATTTTTAGAACAAAAATAAGTTCATAATTTAAAGCAATCGTAGGGAGATGGAGAACATATTAGTCAGTGGGTTAGGGATGGTGGGAGGGGCTGGGGTTGGCCACCAAGGGGCACAGGAGGACATTTGTGGCCATGGAACGGTTCCGTGTCTTGACTGTGGTGCTGGGCACAGGGTTCCCCGATGTGACAGCGATGGCGCAGAAGTGCTTTCGCGCCTCGTATCAGTGTGCTGGTCAGGACACGGTACTGCAGGTACTGCAGGGACGCAAGCAGGGACCGCGGGGGCGACTGGGAGAAACGCCCACGAGGGAGGCCTCTCGGCGGCCTTGGCCACTTCTTGTCATTTTGTAATGGCTTCTAAATAAGGACTGGAAATCGGCCTAACTATGAGCAGCGTGGATGACCCTGTGTGCCTAGACTGGCCAGAAGGGCCATGAGCCCACCTGAGCTTCGTTTTGTAAGCACCGGGTGAGCACGCTCTTCCCCACGTCTGTCTCCCCTGGGTCTCCTGACACAGGACGCATCACTTCTCCCCCTCACAGCTCCCAAGCAGGTGTGACTGCTGAGTTCCCAGGGGAGGAGCCTGAGCAGGTGACAGGGTAAGGGATGGCATGGTGACTGGAGCCCAGGACCCCTCCCCCCTGCCCCCACCCCAACCCGGCTGCCCCACGCCCACAGTGCCCAGCCCCGGCCAGCTCCAAGCAAGCCACAGGCGCTGGGAGACAGACCCACTTACCTCTGCAGCCACCTCTCTGGGCCTCTCCAAGTTCATTCCATGCTGCAGCCCACAACGTGGCCTCCAGCCCCCCAGTCACACCTGGATTCTGTCCTTGAACTGTTCGCATATTCTGTTCCCTTTGTGTAGGATGTTCTTCCCTGCATTCTACTCCCTCTACCCCCCCCCCACACACACACACTCCAGGTATCTACCAAGGCATCTCCAGTTTGTCCTTCAAGTCTATGGCTTTTTGAGTGTGTGTGTGTGTGTGTGTGTGTGTGTGTATGTGTGTGTGTGTATGTGTGTGTGTGTGTGATACTGAAGATTGAACTCAGGAGCCTTCTACTTCCAAGCTACATTCCCAGCCCTATTTTGTTTTTTATTTGGAAACAGCCTCCCTAAGTTGCTGAGGCTTGCTTTGAACCTATGATGATCCTCCTGTCTCAGCCTCCCAAGGTCTACGCTTGAATAGCACTTCCTCCAGAGCCCTCCCTGGCCCCCAGGCCTGGATTATATGCCCTGAACAGGTGCCCAGGTGACTCCCTGTGCTTGTGACACACACGCTGGTCACGGGCACTCCTGTTGCTTTGTGGTCTGCACCGCCTGGCGCAGGCTCTGGCACCCAGCAGGCATGAGCAGAACGCATGACTCTCCAACGAGGAAGGTGGCAGTACTTCTGGAGACCACGATCTCGGGCGGGGAGCTGGGATGGAACCACAGGCCACGGCCATGCTGGGGACTGTGATCTTTCCAACCAAACCAAGGACAGGACAAGGGCCAGCCCAGCCCTCCAGCCTCTTTCTGACCTTGCCCCAGCACAGACAGAGCGAGGAGCAGGCCAGGACACCACACGGGCTCTCCTCTGGGGAACCCTCCCAGCTCCCGGTGAGAGCAGTTTCCTGGGCTCAGGAGGAGGCAACTTCGGCTCCCAAAGGTGCCATCTGGGGCCAGAGGCACTGACCGAAGCCTCAGCCTCCATGATCCAGGAGGAGGAGGAGGAGGAGGAGGCTCCGCAGCAAAGGGAGCACGCTGCGAGCGCTCCGGGCTCAGTTTGGCAATTTATCGATGTTCTTTGAGTTAATGCATTATTATTAGTTTGCATATTTATAATGTGCCCTCTGGTTATTAACGGTGATATAATGCCAACTGAGAAAACCAAGGGACCTCAGAAATATTTACATAGCGGCATAATTAAGACTAAGAGCTGAGTCACCGCAGGATCCTACTGATTTTTTTTTCTGGGAGAGGAAAAAAAAAAAAATAGGACATTCCGATTTTACCCCCTGCCCTAACTCTCCCCGCTCCTTAAACTGGGGCCAGGCAGAAGTCCCTCACCATACCTCCCTTACGACTACGACTAGACTACCCCGGGAGCCTCCAGGGGAAGCAGCCATCTGGGATTTGCATAGTTGCTCCCCCTTTGAGGATTCAGCCCAGACCTTCAAAGCAGAGTCACAAACCACAGCCAGAGCTGAGGAGGAGGAGGATCCAACCCTCAACCACAGGGACGCCCAGGGAAGTCTCCAACACAGAGGCTGAAGGGCCCCAAGACACAGAAAGCTCTTTGACCTCCAAGCAGGCCCAGGGGCAGCCCAGCCCCACAGAGCAAGTCCAGAACCCGACCGGATGGCAAAGCAGCGCCTCTGTCTTCCAACAGGAAACGTAGTTCACCTGCCCCTTCTCACGTTCTCTTGGTCAACGACCTCTGCTTCTCCTTCAACTCAGAACTCCATTCTCTATCAGAAAACCTCAGGCAGGATTCAGCAGGCTCCACCACGACTTTTTCATGTGTACTTTTTAAAATTTTTTAAATTAAAAAAAAAAAAAGGAGCCGGACGTGGTGGTGCACGCTTGTAATCCCAGTACTTGGAGGCTGAGATAGGAGGATTGCAGGTTCACAGCCGGCCTCAGCTACTTAGTGAGGCCCTCTGAAACTTAGTGAGACCCTGTTTCAAAATAAAAAATAAAATAGGGCTGGGGGTGTAGCTCAGAGGTAGAATGCCCCTGGGTTCACTCCATTGTACTGCAAAAAAAATAAAAATAAAAGGAAATATGCTTTAAAAGGGTTGGGGGTGGGGGGGATCCACTACTGAATACATAAATAAATGCACTGACTGATATGGAGGAGTATTATTCAACCATAAAAAGGAATGAAGTTTGGTCACATACCACAACACAGATGGACCTGGCCAAGAGTTTGCAAAGTGAAAGAAGCCAGGACGAACCCGGTACGATTCCATGATTCCATGATTCCATTCGTGTGAAATGTCTGCATAGGGAAATACACCAAGTGGAGTATGGGTCTATGTTTGTATCACTTTGAATCTCACTATGATGTCTAATAACGCTGCACCAATAAAAGTGTCTTTTAAAAATGTCTGGAAAAAGCAGCTCCACAGAGAGGAAGTAGATTAATGGTCGCTCAGAGCAGGAGAGGATGAGGGGATCTGGGGTAACGGCTAAGAGTAAGAGGCTTGTTTCTCTCGGAGTGATGAGAAGTTCTACACTCGATTGGTGAGGGCTGCACACTTCTGTGCATATACAAGAAGCCGCTGACTTGTACACTAAAAACGAGTGAATCCGATGGCATATGCATTATGTTGCAATCTAAAACATTTCTTTAAAAGTGTTGGGGAGAGATACCCCTTACTCCCTGCCCAGCCTAGCACCTGCCCGCGCCCCAAGGCTGCCCCTCCGCACCCCCAGCCCCTTTCCCAGGTCTGCTCTTGACATAGGGTGCTGCTGCTCCAAGCCCCAGAAAGATCCCAAGACTGGAAATCTACATTCCACAGGACACAACAAGCAGTAAGTAATGCCAGCCACGCGGCAGCGCGCTCGCAATAAATGTCATCCTGTTTGGCTTCTGAAAGGGTCTCTGATATGCAGTTAATGCCGCATCCAGCCTCCATCCAGCCTCCATCACGGGCGATATGCAAATGCGGCTTTTGTCACAACCGGCACTAACTCTAATAACTCCCAAAGTGAAAATGTTCCCATAAAAAGCGCCATAAAAAGTCCCTTGTTTTATTGCCAGCTAAGTTTTCTTTACTTGTTGTCAGGACTTTCTTCTCGCTGATGATTAGCTAACGGGCGGCACGGCATTTCTTTTCCTTTAGAGAAACCAGGGTGCACAGTCACCAACCTGTCCCCCCCTCTCCATCTGGAGCCACCATGCCTCAGCTGCCACCGCTGCCCAGCCCCCTGTGAGCCAGAGGGGCTTATAAACCACGTTTACCTTCCCCAACGGGCGGCGGAAATGCATTACCTTTGCTCTGCTGGCTGCACTCCATGGTCAAATGGGAATATAAAAATCAGCCTTATTTATAACAACGGATGCCTCTGCTGCTCAGGTTGGAGCTGGTTAGTTACCCCCAAACACACATGCACACACACACATGCACAAGCATGTGAAAACACACACGTGCGTTCATATAAGACACACAAATACACACACAACCATGTGCTTGGACACGTGCATACACACACTTGTGTACATTCTGTAAGAAAGGGCCCCAGCCAGGCACTCACAGCGGTCCTGCCTCCCGCTGACTTGGGAGAGAAACCTCCCTCTCTTTTTTGCCAGCATCCATGCATCCAGGGAAGAGAGGAGCAAAGAGACCCCCCAGACCGACCCTCCCTCTGGAAATCTCAGCCTGCCACTCTGAGATCCTTGGAGAAGGGCTTAGAACCCCCTCCCTCCTATATGACACAAGACAGTCCCCTGGCACAGAAACCTCCTGGTTCTTCTTCCGGAGAACCCCACAAGCAAGGCACACTAACTGCTTCTCCCCAAGAGGCCCCACGGGGAGGAGGAGCCCACTTCCCCTCTGTGTACCTCAAAGGGACAAAGCAGAAGAATGTGCGCGAGGGTTTCTTACCAAAACCTGCAAAGTAATGAATGAATCGTCACCGCTCTATGTGTGACCACTAGCCTACGGGCCAAGAAAGGAAGAAGGCAGCCTCCTTGCTATGGCGTGCCCGCGTGAAGCACTCTGTGGGTGCCAGAAGTATGCCTTCTCCAACAAGGGAGGGAGGCAGCCACCCACCCACACACCACCCCCACCCGCCCCAGCAACAAAGGTCTCAGACAAAATGCAGGACTAAAGTACAGTGATTTCCCAAGCTCTGTGATGTCTTCCAGATCCCTGCAGATGGGGCACCCAGGACGCTGCACCTGCACCCAGACACCCAGGATGCTGCACCCTACCCAGGGCACCCAGGACGCCGCACCTGCACCCAGACACCCAGGACGCTGCACCTGCACCCAGACACCCAGGACGCTGAACCCTACCCAGGGCACCCAGGATGCTGCACCTGCACCCAGACACCGAGGATGCTGCACCTGCACCCAGACACCCAGGACGCTGAACCCTACCCAGGGCACTCAGGATGCTGCGCCCTATGCCTATAGTCTTGGGCTAAACTCAAGTAAGCTCGGGGATGAAGCAGGCGCCTTAGCCTTTTGGAGGACCCACCATCCCATAGGTCGCAAAGGGAATGCGCTCGATGTGGCCACTGACGGGTCAGCTCCTGCCAGGCTGCCGAATCAGGGCAGGGGAGGGGTCAGAGCCCGGTGGGCAGGTGTAGCCCAGAGCAGGCGCCGCCAGGCCCCCTTCTCCTCGCGCCAGCCGATTCATTTACGTGGGGTTTTAAAGGTCATGTTCTCCGGCAGTGGAAACATTCTACATGACACTTCTGAGGCGGAGGCTCCTTTTAGAGGCATTTACTCCAAGAACAGCCGCCCTCTGAAGAAAAGGGTTTATAGGTCACCGCTCAGAAGGCCTACAAATCAGGCCGGCTTCCGCCCAGGGTGCAGAACGGGGGTGGAGGGGGGAAGGAGGGGAGAAGGGGGCGGGGCAAAGGGGCAGGCAGGGCGGGACCAAGAGGTGAGAGGAAGGCGGGGCCACGTGGAGGGGCGGAGCTTTGTGGGAAGGGTCACAAAGAAGGGGCGGGCCCAATAGGGTGGAGCAGGGCAAAGGGGGCGGGGAGGGCGGGCAAGGAGGGACCAAGAGGGAAGAGGAAGGTGGGGCCACGTGGAGGGGCGGAGCTTGGTGGGAAGGGCCAAATGGAAGGGGCGGGCCCAATAGGGTGGAGAGGGGTTGAACCCTAGGAAGGGAGGAGGGGTCCCAAGCAGTGAGGGGCGGGGCCTGCAGGAGGCGGGTCCCGGCCACGGGGATCACTGCCCAGCAAGGGCTAGCCTGCTTTGTGGGGTCCTGCGAGGCAGCCTCAGAAGAGGACTTTAGACAGTGAAGAAACTAGAGCACTGTTTGTCTCTGACAGCCCATGACTGCCCGGTACCTACTGTGCTGTTCCCCCAGACATCGAAGCTCAAGGCATACTGGTGTAATGGATAAATGGAGCTGCCCCAGCAGAGGCCCTGGCCACCAAGGTGCCACAAAACACAGGTTGCCCAGGGGAGGGCACAGAGAGGCCCGCCACTGACCAGCCAAGAGGGAGAGCTGAGGGCGGGCTGGGGTTTGACACAGCAGGGCAGAAGATTCCAGTTCTGAAAGATGCTGGACCAGGCTTGGAGGAGAGGTGCACAGCCGCCCTTCTTCCCTTCCCTAGAAAGAACTTCACTTCAACCTGAGAAAGCTCCACTCCCCCAGCCTGCCAGGGAGGCCCAGCCAGATCTCACCTGCTCCTCTCCTCGAGGCTGGGTGCCAGGCCGGCCCCGTGGTATTTATGTCCTTTGGAGGCGGAGAATGAATGGGCCTAGATCAATTCAATCAATCCCCTCAAAATGTTAAAAACCTAAGAAAGGTCAGCGCCAGTGAATATTCCTTTCAGAAGCATCCCTCTCCCTCCTCCCCACAGCCTTCAGAACTGTGCATCAAGGAGCTGTTACAGGGAGCCCTGGACCCTCACGCCCCTCCGCCCCGCAGCCACGGGACCCAGGGTGGAGGGCGGAAGACAGAGCAGAGCAGCACTGAGCAGATCGCTGAGTTGCTCGCACTGTCTGGACCACTCGTCCTGTGCTCACTGCAAAGTCACCATGGGTGACAGGTGGCCAGGCCCGGGCATGGGGCTGGGGAGCGGTATGACTGAGGCCGAGCTCTCCAAGACGCTGTCCTCCAGCTCCCGCTGAGGCCACGCGGCCTTCCCGAAGCCCATCCCCCCAGTGTGTGCCTCACAACAGAATCTTCTTTGCTTAATTTAACCAGAGTTGCTTTCTGCGGCTTACAACAAAGGAGCTGTAACTGCAGCACAGGCCGAGCGCTTTTTCCAAACCTACATCCAGATGAGTTCGGAAAAAAAAAAGAAGAAAAGTGAAATGAGAATTCCTGAAACTCCCTAGTAGAACTCACTACCTGCAATCCGAATGGGCTTATCTACAAAAACACTTAAGGCGGATGTTTCCGCCCAGGACGGCCTGGGTTTAAGGTTTCAAAGCCCGGCTCGCCCACTCACCAGCTGTCTGATATGGACGGGTTACATAACCTCTCTGGGCCTCGACATCCTCACCTGTACCATGGAGATGATAATAGGGTTGCCGTGAAGATTAGGTACATCGCATGCAGGCACTAGATGCAGCAAGACTTGCCTGTGCTTGGCAAATTAAATCAAGCCAAATCGTCCATCCTTCCTTTAAGATGCAACATTTCCTGAGCACCCACTGTGGCCACAGCGCTGCCCCGGGCCCGAGACACAAAGGCACAGTGGACTCAGCCCTCAGAAGTCCCTGTCTAGCTGGAGAGACAGACTTGTAAACACATAAATCCTTTGGCGGCCGATGTGATAAGACTATTCTGGAAGTATCCACAGAGTGCGGTGGGAGCACAGGGAGGAATGATTAATTTTGCTTCAGGGGTTGGGGAGTCTTTGCAGAGGAGGTGACATTTGAGCTGGACTTTGAAAGACGAGCTCTCCACAGAACTAAATCTGGACCCAGTGCCAAGAGAGTCAGCCTCAAAAATCAATCCTGCCACCGGAGGAGGGGCAGCCAGCCCCGGGCTAGCTTCTGAACAGCTCCCTGCCCCAAGGACGCCCAGCTCCCCCAGGACACAAGTGCGCAGACTCTCCCTGGAGACCAGGTCTCTGTGTGCATCTAGGTGTCATTTTTCCACTGTCTGGTGCCACCCGCTCGCCCCAAGCTTAAGAGCTCTGGGTTCCAGGCAGACTCCCCCGGTCCCCACCCCTTGATGGCAATGTGCATTTTCTTCCTCTAGGAATAAGAACAATCACGATCGCTTGTAAACTGCATCCTACCTTTGTAGAACGCATTACAGATCTCAAGAGAGAAGAGATAGAATAACAGTCCAGGGCAGAGCTGCAGCCCCAGGTCTACTGCCGACTGCGGCGACCTGGAGCTGGTGATTTAATTTCTCACGCCTCGATTTCCTCACCTGTACGGTGGAGTAACCGGGTTGCTGTGAGGCTGGGATGGTTAACAGATGGGAAGGTTTTAGAATAGGATTTGGCGAATAGTGGGCACTCACTGAGTGCTGGTGCCTTTGGGGGATCTCTCCTGTCCCCTACCTGGGACCTTCTGCTCTGGACTTGAGCTACTGTGTGTGTGTGTGTGTGTGTGTGTGTGTGTGTGTGTGTGTGTGTGTGTGTCCTGGGGATTGAACCCAGCAGCATTCTACCTCTGAGCTACACCCCTAGCACTCCCTATTTTATTTCTTTCTTGGAAACAAGGTCTCGCTAAGTTGGTGAGGCTGCCTGTGAACCTGCAATCCTCCTGTCTCAGCCTCCCAAGTACGGAGATTAAAAGTGTGCACCACCACACCCAGTTTGAGCTACTTTTTAATGCAGAGGATCTGCAAAACAGACCTGAGTTTGAATCCTGGTTCAACTCATGTGCTTACTACACAACTTCCTTCTTCTGTTAAGCGACTTAACCTCCTAAAGAAATACGAGACAGAGGATCGTCGCACCGAGTACTAAGATGAGGCACACCACGTGATTAGTGCCTGCTAGGCAAACTAGGCAAGACACACTTGGTAAACATTAACTCCTTTTATTAATAACAGTTATTTTCCTGCCACCTGACATTTCCATGCCTGGTCTCCCGTAGGGAGGTTCGACTTTCCTTGCAGCCAGGGGCAGATCTGCCTGGCTCTTACCTCCCCACCCTGCCCTGCACGGATGCAGTGCCTCACTAGGGACCCAGAAATACTCACTGGCAATCTGATTTTTAGTTGTGCCTGCTCTGAGCAAGTAGCTTCATCCAGCCTGGCGCTAGAGGGGTGAACAGCGGTACCAATGTCACTGCTTCCTCCCAGACCCCGTCACAGGGTCCTCATGTCCTGTGGGAACCTCCGCTCACCCCGACCGTCCCCCAGCACACACACACTGGGCTCCCCTTAGCATTGTCTGAACGGCTTGTTCAGAGAAGATTCCCACCACCGCCCTTCTCCCGGAACACACTGCGTACAAATCTGTGATTTCCCCTGGATATCTATATAATTTCTTGCAACACAAACTGAACCGAGGATGAACATGTTTTCAGGACTCTCTGCAGAATTGCCGATGTTATTTTTGAACCGTTGGCAGCAAGGACTCTGCCAAAATACTCAAGGTCAAGAGACCAGCATGGTTCTAGGCAATCTGTACCTCTTAAAACAGTGACAAATATGTTATTTAATTTTAATGAGCTTTTTTGCATCTCAAATCTAATTACAGCATTATCAAGTACTGCTTTGAACTGCAGGTGGTTTCTCATTACGTGTGCGAAGCCTGCCACGAGCATTTTTCGTGAATACTAATAACTGCTTAATTTTACTATCCGCTTTAAAAAAATTAAAAAAAAAAACTTTCAGCAACTTAGAAGGCTGGGCTTTATAAAGCATCTGTGGAGGGAGTGCCACATCACAACACAGCTTAATTAAAAAAAATAAATACTGTATGTGGCCACCCCGGAGGGTGGCAGCTGAGGAGCCGCAGAGGGGCGGCGGGCTCCGGGCCGGGAGGAGATTCGCTCCCTGTGCTTCTTGAGGCTCTGTTTTATTGCAGGCTTATTGCATCACATTCAAATTTCCCAATTTGCTTGCAGTTCAGAGAGAACGATTCCGTCAACAGATTTTCTGGGTGACAGACTTCAGTAATAAGCCTGGAGCCGGAGGTCCCTAGGGACGCGCTCCAGAAGTCTGTTGTGTGGACAGGTCCAGGCGGATGCCAGCAAACCATCGCAGAAGCTGTCCAAGAAAGTCTGGCAGCTCCTGGCCAGCCCGGGAGGGGGGAGGGGGGAGGCAGCCAGTTGGTCCACAGCTGGGGTAGGGGGATCTTGCGGCTCTGAATGGAGCAAGCTGCTAACGCCCACAGCCACGACCCCTCCAGGGGGCTGGTGCAGCGCCTGAGGTTGGTGCATCATTTGTTTATTTTGCAAAGTGTTCAAGTTGAACTTTATCTTTGCTGGCCAGCTTCCTGGCTGGAGCCTTCTCCAGGGAGAGGGGATAGGAGGGAAAAGCTGCCCACTTGGTTTTCATGCAGGAAGATTCCTGCACAGTATATGAATTGTAGGATACAGCTGTTCCTAGGATTTGCTTCCTCAAGTCCATGCCCCGGACTTGGAGCTCCTGCGAAATGCAAATGGCGTGTAAGGCATGGACTGTCCCCTGCACGGACAGGTCAGGCTGTTGTTCCAGTTGTCCTTCCTTTTCTCTCCAATTCCCCATATGTTAATACATTAGAGTTTGGGTTTGTTTTGTTGTTTTGTTTGGTGGTGGTGGTGGTACTGGGAATGGAGCCCAGGGGTGTTCTACTACTGAGCTACACTCCCAGCCCTATTTTTTTTTCACTTTGAAACAGGGTCTCACACTAAGTTGTTGAGGGTCTCACTAAGTTGCTGAAGTTGACCTCGAACCTGCAATCCTCCTGTCTCAGCCTCCCAGGTATGGGGGTCACAGGTGTACACCACCATGCCCATCTAGGGTTTGGACCTTAGATGTCCTCCAAAGGCTCATGTGTTCAATGTTTGATCACCAGCCTGTGACACTGTCAGGAGGTAATGGAACCTTTAGGTGGTTCGTGAAAGGAAGTTAGGTCATCAGGGGTGCACCCTTGATGGGAATTTTGGGAGCCCAGCCCTTTCTTCTCTTTGCTTCCGGCTGCCACGGGGTGAGCAATTTCCTCCACCAACACTTGTGTCATGATGTACTGCTTCATCACAGCTCAAAACCACAGGACCAAGCGAACATGGACTGAAAACTCCAAAACTGTGAACCCAAATCAACCTTTCCTCCTTCAAGTTGATTTATCTCAGGCATTTTGCCACAGCAACAGAAAGCTGACTAGTGCACCATAGGACCAGATCAGCTTCCCTTCCTCAAGTCTGGGCCTCGGCTGTGCTCAGCTCGGAGGAAACAAGGTCAAGCTGGCCCGAGGTCCTGCTCTCCACCTGCCTGTGCTCGGCAGAAAACTGGTCCCGTAAAGATGTCTGTGTTCTAGCCCTCAGGATCTGTGAATACGATGTGTTATATAGTGCTATGGTTTGGGTACAGTTTGAGTGTGTCCCCAAGGGTTCATGTACTGGAAACTTAACGTGGTCCTCAGTTTTGGGAGGTGGTGTAACCTTTAAGAGATGGATCCTGGTGCACAATAATCAGGCCGCTGGGGATGCTGCTCTTCGAAGAGAGTGATACTGGTCTCAAGGAGTCAGTTCTTCTCAGGGTAGCACACTGCTATAAAAAAGTAAGCTCAGCCCCTCCCAGCTCTCTGGCTTCCAGTCTTGATATGTGATCTCTCCCCCTGGCATGCACTCCCACCATGATGCCATCTGCTGGGTGGGGGGTCTCTCACCAAGGCTGGTGCCATGTTGTTTGAACTTTGAGCCTTCAAACCTTGAGCTAACTGAACCTCTTTTCTTTATAAAGTATCCAGCCTCAGGTATTTGGTCATCACAATGGTAAACTAATACACATGGCAAATGGAAATTAAGATTGCTCATGCAATTAAGGTGGCTAATCAGTTGAACTTGAGATGGGAAAGATTTTCCAGATGTGCCGAATGTAATCCCATGAGTACTTAAAAATGCAAAATAAGGAAGGGGCAGAAGAGAAACATGATGTGAAGGGGACGCAGCCTGCCGTCTCTGGCTTTGGAGATGGACCAGCCAAGGGATGCAGGCAGCTCTGGAAGCTAGAGATGGAAGGGAACAGACTCTCCCCCTAGAGTCTGGTGAAGAACGTATCACTGATGTCACCTGATTTTAGCCCAGTGAGACCCATGTCAGACTTCTGACTTCAGAGCTGTAGTGATTTTGTGTTGCTTCAGGCCACCAAGTCTCTGGTGATTTGTGTGGCAGCAAAAGGAGGAAAATGGAAAGTGGTTGGGCTGCCGAGAACTGATGTGGAGGCAGACGCAGGGCCTTCCGTGACTGTCACCAGTCACACTGCCAACCGTGTTCAGAGTGGGATGGGGTAAACAGGTCTTTTAACAACCTGCCAGTTTTCATCCTTCTCTTTAGATTTGCGACATAGATGTTTTTCTTCCAAATATAGCAAAGTTGAAGAGAACCTCCATCACCCCCCATTGAATCACGTGGTTTTTACAAGTCCCAGGCCCACATCCAAGGTGCCCTGCATCATGGATTTTGTCTTTTAGTGGGTCATTAAGCATAAGAGTGGCGCAGCTTGCCAGACCATCCAGGAGGACTGCAGAAGTTCACCCTGGCGTCCACACAGGCTGAGCTTGCCCGGCTGCTGCTAACTGATAAATTCCACCCAGGCCTCTTGCAGGCCGTGGCCCACAGGGAAGGGCCACACCTGAAGGCGGAGAGCACCCCTGGTGTCGGCTTGTCAAATGATGTTCTGCTCCCCTGACAGACAGAGGGAGTTAATGGGCCAACGCTGAGCCCTTTGTTTTTATAAGAGAACAAGTGGTTTATGACAAAGAACAAAGTTTCCTTCTTTACGAGGCCACTCTCGGTGCTCCCTCCCCGAGCCCATTAAGCCTAGTTATCTCTTACACAACACAGCCACACAGGTACCGCTGCCACCGACAAGTTCATTGAAGAGAATTTATAGCCTAATTGTGCAGCTGTTGCCTTCTGAGTCAGTTTTAAGAGATTGTTACACAAGCAGTGTCATAATTTAGTCATGTTTTCATCTCACAACTATACTGTAATTACTGTTGTTAACAGCGAATGGTAAACAAGAGAGTGAAGAGGACCAGCGGGGGTGGTCGGGGACGGGAGAAATCGTGGGGCAAGCAGGGAGATGACCCTTGGGACCCTGCAGAATTCTCCAGAAAGCCCCTGAGGTTGACCGTGAACTTTAAGTGCATGGTCTGCACCTGAGTATTCACCTGGTGCAGGTAAGCAGCAGAGCTTTGTGTGGCTCCCAAATCACTACCGGGGGCCTGGGGTGCTGATGGGAGGTCCGGATCTCCCCTCTGTTTCCACCCAGGGCCAGAACGTGGCAGCTCCTGGAGAGTCGGGACTAGCGTGCGGCCAGCCCCAAGCAGTGTGCGTGGACCAGAGTAGGCGCTCAGTGCACATCTGGTCAGTGGGAAGGATGAGCTTGCTGCTGCAGCTTCTCAAGCAGAACATTCTGGAAAGGCTGCTGGCAGAGGAACGGAGGGATCCACAGGGGCAGCCCCGAGCCTGGCTTCCCTCCCTGGAGTTGCCTGGAGGACTGTAAGCTCGCATGGAAAGCCCCAGTGGAGAAAATCCCTCCCGAGGGCCTGACTCTTCTGCCACGGGCCTTGGTGCAGCACAGGACAGAGTCGCAAGCCCACGGTCCTGGAGGCCCTATCCCAAAGGCCTCCTCACAGGCTGCCCCGCAGTGGCCCCCCTGCCCCGTCAGGGCTCTGCAGGGCCTCGCTGGACTCACCAAGCACTGTGAACACCATGCCCGAGAGGGAGCCAGGGCCTGGGACGGCCGCGGTCCAGGAGGAGTCCCCAGAAGAATCCTGGTCCCCTCCGCTCCCTGGTGGCCACCAGTCCGGCAGCAGTCTAGCCTTGAGGCTCCATAGCTGTGTCCCTTTATAGAGAAGGAGAGTGACAGGGCCAGGGCGCTCCCCTGATCTAATTGACCCCAGTTGCTGGTGCCAAACCCCACATGCTTCCCCGGGACCTGCCCTTTGGCTGTTAACAAGCAGCTGCCCCTCCGCCCAGCCCGGGGTCTGACTCTAAAGCACTGCAGTCCTGGTGCGCTGCAGGACAGTGCCTGTCCCCCCAGGGGTGTCGGGGACGAGGAAAGGTGGACAGATGTGTAGCAGGTGCAGCCTGGCATCTGGCATCATTGTCACCGTCATCACCTACCCCCAGTCCACCTCGATTCCTCCAGAGCCACCAGCCATGACTGGCCGGAGGTGACTGGGGAAGGTCTGTCTCTTCAAAACATGGCCGCTAACGAGGCCGGAAGACTCATTTATGTCCACATTGCCTGAGTCACTGAGAAAAATTGAAGGTCCAGAGACAACAATCGATAAGGATGAAGCTCTCCTAGCCGAGGAAAATAAAGACTGTGAAGTGAGGGGAAATCAAAACGCTGACCTGGAAAACAGGCACCAGCCGGGAAAGGTCAGGGCCGTCCTGAGAGGCGGAGGGCCGCGGAGGCCCGGGAGGAGCCAGCCAGGTCTGTCAGTGGCAGGCGAGGAGAGGGAGGGAGGCCTGGGGAGGGCGGGGAGGGCAGGGTCCCAGCCAGAAACAAGCTCCCGCTTGTACTGTTCAGACTCCCAGCTGCTCAGGGGGCCCTGGGTCGGCTTTGAAAAGTTCACAGTCTTTGGAACCAGGCTACTCCAAGTCCAGAGCCTGCCGCCTGTGTGGCCTTGGGCAAGTGGCTTAACCTCTCTGGGCCTCCGTCTCATCAGTAGAATCCCCACCACTTGGGCGACCATGTACCAGACGATCCTGGCACTGAGCAACCATGCATAAATAGGATCTCTGACAAAATAATTGTGTGTCGTTCGGGGGTCTGAGAGGTGGTGTAGGAGACCTGCTTTGGATAATGAAATATTGGAACTTGTGGAGATCATACAAGAGCGATGGTTAGGACACAGATAAAACCGGAGCTTGCCCCGCTCGCATCCCAAGTTGGACTTGAGCAGCAGGAGAGTTTTGACCTACGCTGGGCACCAAGCACCATGCCAGTGCTTCCTGCGGGGTGAATCTCCTCAAACCCCACAAGGGTCTGGGATCCAGGACCGAGCCCGCTCCGATCTCTCACAC
>PVLC010015498.1:0-2500 GCA_004027655.1 Graphiurus murinus | reverse complement strand
TCTCTCTCTCTCTCTCTCTCTCTCCTTCCCGCCGCCATGCTCTGAGCTTCATACCCTGGCTTCATATGGACTGAACCCATAGCCTCCAAAAAACTGTGAGCAAATAAACCTTCCTTCTCCTAAGCTGCACAGTCAGTCATTTGGGAGTATAGCTCTGAGATTGCTGGCCAAGACAACGGCCGTGTCAACTCTGTCGCCGCCTCCAGGGAGTGATCTTGGAGCGAAATGCTGGCTCTTGGGGTCGAGTGGGAGAGTAAAGTCACAAAAAAGGCCAGCATTGTCTTCCCAGAATTCCCACCCAGAGTCGTCTTTGGGGTCCATAAAAAGGGGGCCACCCTGCATATGTCTGCCCCTGGGGACATGGGGAGGCTGCACTCCCACAGGGACCTGGCCCCAGCCCCGTCTGCTGGCAACTTTGAAATCACAGCAATTTCAGGACCCTCCCACCCCCCAGGACCCACTCCTCGTCCCTAACCCCACTTGCCTCAGATATAGGAAATAGAAATAATTGCGCCTATTTCAGTTAACCATCATTCTTTGGGTAGATTAGTCATAGGACTGGATGAGCCAGACTTGTCCTGGAAAAGGTAGGAGTTTGTCTGAACAGGTCTTTTACCACAGCACATCGTCCCCTTCTCTGCAATTCCCTGGAAGATGAGCCTGCCTCTCAAGCCAGGAACAAAACCAACATGGGGGCGGCACAAGAAGTCACAGGTCAGGGGGCCGCAGCACCTGCTAGCGCTGGCCTTCTGGGAAGGACTCCTTTGGTATTTTCATTTCCTCTTAATGAATTTCCTTAATCATCTCAGCCTGTGGTACAAGGAAAGCAGGTAAGATTTGAGGGTCAAACACTGGGCCCAAAGGAGACACTGCTGTTTATGAGCCACAGGCTAGAGCACTTAACTTTTCTAAGCATCGGTCTTCTGAAGTGTAACAAGAGGAAAATAATGTTGAATGAGGACTAAGTAAAATACTGTATCAATTGTCAGCACAGTACTGGGCATATGTTAAATGTTCAGTCCACAGGACATCCACCCTGTCCCCATTGTGCCAGAATTTCCCAAGGCCAGACAAGTCACTCCATCTCTCTGAGTGCCAGTTCCTTCCTCATAAGTAGAATGGGGGCAGTGTGATGTGTCCTTCTTATCTGACAGCATTGCTAAGAGAATGAAATGCAATACTGGATGAGAAAGCCCACAGGAGAGTAGGAGCTCTGGCTTCCAGCTTGCTCTTACTACCTATGTACGTGTGGGGAGACTCCAATACACAGAGCGGACCTTAGTGATACCAACAAGACTTGCAGAACATGTCATTAAACGTGTCACCAAGTGGGCCAGAATCTCCCCCAAGTCCTCACAGATGAGAGATGGCACAGCTAGGAGAGAAGGCATTCCAACAAATAGCACGTCCTGGCTAGACACACAGCTGTGTGTCCCCAGAAGATCTTCCTAACCTCTGCAAGCCTCAGTTTACTGTCTGTAAAACAGGAACAAAATGACAGTTATTGAGGCAATGTGAGGATTCGTTTACAATCATTTGTTCCTTCCCTTAGCATTGCACTGGAAGTTCTGGCTGGGGAAATTAAGGAAAAAAAGGAGGTAAAGGGCATCAAGACTGGGAGGGAAGAAGTAAAACTATCCTGGTTTACAAATGAGATGGTCTTATATGTAGCAAATCGTAAAGAATCCACAAAAACATTATTAGAACAAATGAACGAGTTCAGCAAGATAGCAGGATAAAGATCAATAGACAAAAATCACTTGCGGTTCTCTACATTTGCAATAAACAATGCTGAAAATGAAATTAGAAAAATAATTTCATTTGTAATTGCTTCAAAAGGATAAATAACTGGAAAACTTAACAAAAGAAGTATAAAACTTATACTCTGAAAACTACACAGCATCACTGAAAGAAATTAAAGAAGGTCTAAATAAACTGGAAGACATCCATTTTCATGAATCAGAAGACTTAAAATTGTTGAGATAGCAGTACTCCTCAAATTGATCTATAAATTCAACAAAATCCTTATCAGAATTCCAGCTGGTGTCTATGCAGAAATTGGCCAGCTGACTCTAAAGTCCATGTGGAAATGTGGGAATCCAGAATAGACAAAACAATCTTAAGAAAGCAAGAAAAGCTGGAAGACTCACAGTTCCCAATTTCAGAGCTTACTACAAAGCAGCCACGATCAAGACAGCATCATTCTGGCACAAGAGCAGACATGTAGATCAATGGAACTGAGAGTTCAGATGTATACCCTCTGTTGTAGTTTAGACTGAAAATGTCCCCCAGACCTCACTTGTTAGATAAGGCGGCCATGCTCGAAGGCAGAACTTGGCTGTGGGATGCCTGGAGCCCTGGCTGGGGATAGTGTTTTCCAGGTTGACCACTGCAGCTTGCCCTTTTCCTCTCTCCTCTGCAGCCATGAGCTGACCCAAGCGCTCTCTCTCTCTCTCTCTCTCTCTCTCTCTCTCTCTCTCTCTCTCTCTCTCTCTCTCTC
>PVLC010015497.1:0-37207 GCA_004027655.1 Graphiurus murinus | reverse complement strand
TATAATACAATATAGCCTCTGCTCATAAGCATATTACTCTCCTGACCATGTCTATATTTCCAAGAAAAACTCTCCATCAGCAGCTCAGCTCCTATTATGTCCACTCAGAGCAAGCAATTCATTTTGTGGCTAGCTGTTCAGAATACTATGTCTTAGAGAATAAATTAAGAGCTGTTGAATGACATCATCTACTCGTAAAATAGCACAATTAAAAGATTAGATGGAGATAAGTAAAATAGTTGAATATAATTTTAGTCTTAGATTCTCTTCTCCAACATCTTACAGTTATTTCTGAATTATTTTGTTCCAAAGTATTAGTGGTAGTTTCTATCCTCCTATGAGTCTTAGTTGACACTTTGTTTGTAACTGCTTACTATGAGGGATATTTTCAGTCATTGTCATAGTATTAGGTTGAGGAGTCCAAAGTAATTGCAAAGCTCTCTATATTAATGTTCTTTTTTTTTTTTTTGATAGTACTGGGGATGGAACCAGGGACATTCTACATCCAAGCTATCTATCCAATCTACATTCCCAACCCTATCACCCTATTTTTTTTTTTTTTTTTTTTTTGTGGTTCTGGGGATTGAACTCAGTGGCATTCTACCTCCGAGCTATACCTCCAGCCCTATTTTTTATTCTTTATTTTGAAACCGAGTCTTAGTAATTTGCAGAGTGCCTCACTAGGTAGCTGAGGCAGGCCGCGAACCCGGATCCTCCAGTCTCAGTCTCCCAAATGCTGGGATTACAAGCGTGCGCCACCACGCCCGGCCCTATTTTTTATTCTTTATTTTGAAACAAGTTCTCACTAAGTTGCGAAGGGCCTCACTAACTGCTGAGGCTAGCCACAAACCTGTGATCCTTCTGTCTCTGCCTCCCAAGTACTGGGATTACAAGCGTGTGTCACCATGCCCAGCTACTAATGTCATTTTAATACTTCTAAAATATACCCAAGTAGATGGACCTAGTCTAAATCACAGTTCATAAATGAGTAAGGAGTTTTAGATAATTTCCAATACTTATGTAAAAATATAGGTTGCATACAAACACTGAACTTGAGCACGGGAAACTGGAGCACACATAAAATTGAAACAAATGCAATCATTTGGAGCAGCTAAATTTATATCTATAATGTAAATACCTACTTTTCACATTGATGACTCCTTATGTTATTGACGTCATGATTAAAATCAATGCAATATAACGTGGTTATTTTCTATGTACCAGGTGTGATGGTGCATGCTTGCAATCCCAGTACTTAGGAGACTGAGACAGGAGGATTACTGGTTCCAGGTTAGCCTGGGAAACTTAGTTAAGTCCTTCCCAATTTACTGATACTTTGTTTCAAAATTAAAAGTAAAATACTATTTGGGGTTTGGCTCAGAGGTAGAATGTCCCCAGGCTCAATCCTCAGTACCACACGTGCATGCGGGCATGCACACACACACACACACACACACACACATGCACACACGCACACACACACACACACACAATTGGATATTATTAAAAATGGGGAAGTAAGAATCTCTAAAAGCAACAAAAGAAATTCACAGAAAAATTGCCAACATTGATTTTTGAAGACTCTGGGAATTAACCAAAGGCCTACTGCAACCAAGGAGTGTTAAGTAAAAACAAAACAAAGCACAACAGCAAACAAACAAAAACATTTGTTGTATATCAAAAGAACAGGAAGACTGTTGCATCCCTAGTGAGCCTAGTTTCATTTCCTGGTCCCCAACTCAAAAGAAGCCTGGAGCCGGGCGTGGTGGCGCACGCTTGTAATCCCAGCATTCGGGAGGCTGAGACCGAAGGATCTGGGTTCGAGGCCAGCCTCAGCTACATAGTGAGGCACTCCGCAACTTAGTGAGGCCCGGTTTCAAAATAAAGAATAAAAAATAGGGCTGGGGGTATAGCTCGGAGGTAGAATGCCCCTGAGTTCAATCCCCAGTACCGCAAAAAAAAAGAAAAAAAGAAAAAAAGAAGCCTGGAAAACTAGCAGCTTCTATTCCTAGCTCTTCAGGGAGAACAGACCTTATTCCCAGACAATTGTCATTACTTGGACTGTCTGATTGCTGCCTGAAAACCCCCACTCAAAACGTATGTCTTTATTCACACTTACTTGAGTTCACATACTCAGAGGAGGGGATGTTCATTGTTTTAAAGATGCCAGTGGCAATGTGTGAGAGTCAGAGCAGATGACAGAGCAGCCAAAAGCTTAAAGGCAGTAGATACAGAATCAGATACCCCCAGGGATTTTGGAGAGATCTGACATTTTCCTGGAAGTCCAGAAGGCAATGCGCAGATGCAGGCTGTGTGTAGCTGTGTGCAGGCTCACAAAAGGCATGAGTGGTCCTACTATTCATCCTTTACTGACCTTGAGCCCCAGACCAAAGGACACTTAGACTGTAAGACAAATCCACATAAGGAAACAAAGAGCACTGACAGCTGTCACAATATAAATCAGTATAAAAAGGATGTGTGTATTGTTGTTTACATCTCCTAATTTAAATGACAACTAAATAATTAAGTATAATAATTATACATCTAAATTAATGGGTATATTGTATATAGATGTAATTCACAAAAATGATAGTATATAGTAAAAAGATAGAGCCAAAAAGTACCAGAGTTTTCTTATGCTATTGAAATTAAGTTGGGATTAATCTATGTCAGTGATGATCCCCAAACCAATCACTGACAATTAAAAATTATGTCAATGTCATAGTCAATATAATTGAATGTAGATCTTATGCAAAAAAGGGCAACTGTGGGGGAATCATGGAGCAAATGAAAAGTGAAAACAAAGATATTTGAAAAACAAATAAAATGTCACATGGAAATCATAATTTATAAATAATAAAATATAAATTAATTAAATTCTCCATTGAAGACAGAGGTTATCAGAATGGATTAAAAAATGGTATCCCTGAATATGCTGTAAAGGTGGCACACTTAAAATTCAAATACACAAATTAATTCAAAGGAAAAGGATAAAAAGTTACACGATGCAAATGGTAACCAAAAGAGAGTAGAGAAGGATATGATGATGATCATATAAAATAAACTTTAAGATGTAAAGTGTTATAAGAGACAAAGAAGGATATTTTATAATGAAAAAAATTGAAGGGAAGAATATTCAATTCGATTTAATATTTTATTTAAATACTCTGCTTTCAATAATGGTTAGAACAAACAAATAATATCTCAGAAGATCAACAAAAAATAGACTATTTGAACACCATTATGTAACAAGTAGATAACAGATACCCTGTTGAGCCTATCACCCAACAACAAAAAAAATTTTATACTTTGTTTTCAAGTACATATGGAACAGTTTTCAGGAAAGAATTCATGTTAGACCACAAAATTATTCACAATAATTTCTAAATAATTAAAATTATAAAACGTATGCTGTCAAGCTACAAAAAATGAAAGCAGAAATAAATATCAGAAGAAAATTTGGGAAATTCATAAAAATGTGGAAATTAAATAACATGCTTTTAAATAACAAATGGGTCAAAGAAGAAATCACAAAGAAAACTTAAAAATGAAATGAGTAAAAAATTAAAAGAAAACATATCAAAATTTATGAAAGCACCAAAGTGGTGCTCAGAAGAAAGTTTATATCTCTAGATTTTTACATGAGAAAGGGAGAAAATCTCAAATCAATGACCTAAAGTTCCTTCTTAAGAAGTTAGGAAAAGAAGAATAAACTAAGCTTAAAATAAGCAGAAAGAAGAAAACAAAGATCAGAGTGGAAATAGAAATTAAAAATAGGAAAACAGTAAAATTAATGAAATAAAAATTGTTTCTTTAAAAAGATCAGCACATTGACACACCTTTAGCTTGATTTAACAACAACGACACACACACAAAAAAATGGTCCAAATTGCTAAAACTCAATAGGGGGCCATTACTACTAATATTATGCATATAAAAGAGATTATAAAGATACACTATGAATAATGATATGCTAACAAGCTAGATAACCTAGATAAATTAAATAAATTTTGGGGAACAAAAACTACCAAAACTAAATTGTAAAGAAAAAGAAAACCTAAATAAATCTACAGCAAAGAAAGACATATAGTTAATAGTAACAATAAATTTTCCTACAAAAAAAAATCCAAGACCATATTTGTTTTACAGGTGGATTATATAAATTGTTTAAAGATGAGTTAACATGAATTATTCAAAAACCCCAAAAAATAAAAGAGGAAAATCTTCCTAACTTATTCTATGAGGATAGTATTATCTTAATACCAAAAGTAAACAAAGACATTGGAAGAAAAAAGAAAGCTTCAGTCCAATATTCAAAAATGAGAGCAAAAATCCTCAGCAAAATACTAACAAACAAAATCCAATAAAATATAAAAAGCTTACACACTGTTATCGAGTGGTCTTCATCCTACGCCTGTATGGTTAATTGAACACATGAAAGTCAATGAATCAAATGCACATTTTAAATAGAATCAAGAGGAAATCCATATGATCCTTGCAACAGATACATAAAAAGTATTGAACAAAAATCTAACATGTATTTATAATCAAAACACTGAACAGCTAGAAATTGAAGAAGATACCCTCACCATGATAAAGAGCATCTACGAAAACACTACAGGTGATGTCCTACCTAATGATTCATGACTGAAAACTTTTCCCTGAAGATCTAGAATAAGATTAAATAATCTGCTCTCACAACATTTCAAGATTGTTGTGGAAATTTAAAATTAGCTTTTATAATAGTTTTTAAAAATATATAAAATAGCCAACTGTGTTGGCATATGCCTGTACTCCCAGTATTTGGAAGGCTGAGACAAAAGGATTGTAGATTCAACAACATAGGGAGACTCGCAGCAACCTAGCAAAACCCTGTTTCAAAACAAAAAAATTAAAAAGGGTTCGGGGCGTAGCTCAGAAGTTGAGCACCTCTGAATTCAACCCCAAGTAACTAACACACACACACACACACACACACACACACGAGATACTAACCAGTACTATAGACATTCATTAGGTAAGAAAACTAAATAAATAAAAGGCATCCAGATTGGACAGAAAGAAGTAAAATTATCTCTATTTGAAAATATATGATCTTATGTGTAGAAAATCCTAAAATACACAAAAATATTAAAATTAGTAAATGAATTCATCAAGGTTGCAAAGATATAAGGACAATAAGGCAAATTAGTTGCATTTCTAAATGCCACCAAGGAACATTCTAAAAATAAAAATAATATCCTAAAAGTAAAAATAATTTCACTTATACCAGTATCAAACCAAATAAAATACTTACTAAATTTAGCCAAGAAGTGTAGGATGGATAGGTAAAAAAATTACAGAACATTGTTTAAAATAAAGATCTGAAAAAGAAAATAAAAGGAAAGACATCTGTGTTTATTAATTGGAAGAAATAATATTATTAAGATAGCTATACACCTCAAATTTATCTATAAATTCAACAAAATCCTTAAAAATTCTAACTTACTATTTTTAAAGAAATAGGCTTATCATAAAATTCTAATGAAATTTCAAGGGACAAAAAAGAAAAAAAGATGAGAACATTTGGAAAGCTCGTGTTTTCTTAATTTCAAAACCTACCACAAAATGACAGTAATCAAAACAATACGTGCTAACATAAAGATAGACACAGAGCCATGCCTGGTGGCACACGCATGTAATCCCCATACTTGGGAGGCTGAGACAGGAAAATTACAGGTTCAGTAACAGCCTTGGAAACTTAGCAAGGCCCTCCACAACTTAGTGAGACTATGTTTCAAGATAAAATAGGGGTTGGGGTACAGCTCAGAGCTAGTATGCCCCTGGGTTCAATCCCCAGTATCACACACACGCACACAAAGGATAGTCATATGTGACATATGGATCAGCATAATCAAATTGAAGCTTTATAAATAAACTCATATAACCACTTAATGAGACCCTGGTTAAAAATGAAAAAGGCTGGGGACGTACCTTGGAGAAAGATAGAATGCACTTGGGTTCAATCCCTAGTACCAATGATAAATAAATGAATAAATACACTCATATACCTAAGGTCAACTAATTTTGTGAAAATGTCACATTAATTTTATAATACTTCCATAGTAAAGGACCACAAACTGAGTCACTGAAAAGAGAATATTTTTTGTGTCACATTTTTGAGAGCTTGGAGTGTGAACTCAAGGAGTTGGCAGGGCCATGATCTTTCTGAAACCTTAAGTATATCATTTATTATCACTGAATAGATTCTGTTGGCTTCCTGGGAATCTTAGTGTTCCCTGGCTTGCAGCTTCATGACTCCAACCTCTGCTCCATCTTCACATGACATTATCACCATCTGTCTCTATCATCACATGTCATCATCTTAAAAGGCTCACCCTACTCAGTAAAGCCTCATCTTACCTAATTGCATCTAAAATAACCACATTTTCAAATTAGGTGACATTGGGAAATACTGGGAGTTGATATTTCTACATTCCTTATTTGTGAGAGTTCAGAATTAGAATTCAACACACAAAAGGCACCAGGATGATTCAATGGTGGGGGGTGGGGATGAATAGTCTTTTCAATAAATGATATCAGGACAACAAAACATCTAAATGTTGAAGAATGAATTTGGACCTGCTACCTCATGTCATGTACAACATTAACTCAAAATGTATCAAATATTTTAAAATAAGATTAAAAAAAAACTCTTGGAATAAAACAGGTGTAAATCTTCAGGGTCTGGATTAGAGGATTATTTCTTATCTATAACATCAAATATCCAAGCAAACAAGGAAAAACAGATAAATCTGAGTTTACCAAAATGAAAGTCACTTATGAATGAGAGGACATTACCATAACATTGACAAGATAAATCACAGAATGAGAGAAAGTATTTTCAAACCATATGTCTGATAATGGTCTAGAACCCAGAATAGAATCCCTGAAACTAGACAATACAAAGCCAACTCAAAAATTGAAAATGGTCAAAAATTATGAATAGAATTTGAAAAGAAGGTAAATGACTGACAAGTAAGCATCTAAATATATATATATATATATATATATATATATATATATATATATATATATATATAATTATCATCACCAGAGAAATGTAAACTTAAGTCACAATAAGATGATACTTTGCATCCAGTAGAAAGGTTGTCATGTAAAAACAAATTAAGAGTAAAAATAGCAAGTGTTGGTGAAGATGTAGAGAAATTAGAACTCTCATATATTTCTGGAAGGAACGCAAGATGCTGCAGGGAGCACTTCTATGTAGATGGGCATTAGAGCTACCAAAGAAAGGTGTTTACTTAAAGGATTAGTGAGGGCTGAAGCCATTAAGGCAGAGCAAAGGGATTTCTATGCCAATCAAGCAACTAAATGATATTCTAATCTGCGGGCAGCAGGGAGCCATTGATTTATGTTTTAAAGCAATCTTTAAAAAATATGTGGTCAGGAAGGAAGCTGCTTCCTATAGTCCAAGTGAATATTCTGAGAGTCATAAAGACACTGGTTACATAAAGAGAAATGAATCTAAGAAACAATTTTGAAATGAAATAACAAGATATGCTGTCTAATTGGATAGAAAGATTATGAAGATTTGGAAAAAATCTGGAGCTGAAAGGATGGTGATCCTCTTAGACGAGATCAGGCACGTTCAGGGTGGTATGGCCATAGATGGTGATCCTCTTAGTAGAGGGAAAGATTACAAAAAAAGTAAGTTTGCCATTTCTCAGTATCTTTTCAAGGAAACTGAAGTCAGAATATTATAGAGATTTATGCATATCCATGTCTATAGCAGCACAATTCACAATAGCCCAATAATGGGACTACCCTAGGTGTCTATCAACAGATGAATGGATAATAAACTGTGGTATATACATGCATTGGAATTTTACTCAGTATAAAGAACAAAATTATGTCATTTGCAGAAAAATGAGTAGAACTAGAAAATACTATGCTAAGTGAGATTAGTTAGCCTCAGAAAGTGAAGGGTTTATGTATTTTTTCACATGTGGAAGTTAGAGAGGAACTGGAAAACAAGAGACTTTAGATAACTGAAGAGAGATTCCAGTAATAGTGGAAGGGCACCAAAGGAGGGAAGTCAGGGGTTGGCAGATAATTTATGAAGGAAACAGTTCAAATAATGGTTTGTGCACATAGGAAGTTATCAACACCAGTCTCAATAATTTGTATTTGAGGGGAAGGGAATGATGTGAGATCCAAGAAGAAAGATACCAAGTGTCTGTGCATGTATGTTTCTTTCATTCTGAACCTAATTATGATGCATAATTACAATGTACCACTAAAAGTGTATGTATAAAAATCCTGTAGTAGAAATATGATTTTTAGTCAGAATGCTTTGTGATATTATTTTATTTACATGTTAAGCATATGTGAGGCACTATGTAAGTACTGAATATACAGAAAATAACAAAATCAGCAATATCTATCACGAAGTTGATCCTGGTTGAAAGCAGGGGCATTAAGGAGGGAGAAGGAGAGTAAAAGTTTCAAAGCAATAAATATGATGGCATAATAATACAGTTATACAGAGGATATTACACATCATAGTTTGAAAGTAGAAGTCTTTGGGAAGTGACCCCTAACCTGAATCAACAAGAGAAAGGGTATTCCTGGCAGAAAGAATAACATGATCAAATAGCCAGGGATTTGTTAGGTGGGGTGTCAGGGACAACATTCCAATTCTGTGTAAGTGGATAATTTGAAATCCTGGTCTTAAGAAAGAGAATGATTTCCAGAGATGCAGTTCTGGTATGTCACCATTCAATGGAGACAGTAGAAAGCAGAATGATAAATTAGGGTCCCTAGGAAAGAGTGAAGAGAGAGAGAATTTTGGCAGAAAGTTGAAATTTAGTGAAGATTCTTAACATAAGATCTCTAGACAAGAAATTTCATCATCTCCTGGGAACTGGTAGGAACACAAAGTTGCATTCCTTACTCTAGACTCATTGAGTCAAAAATTTAGAAGGTGTGGTCCAGCAATATGGGTCTTAACAAGTCCTCCAGGTAATTGTCATGCAACTAAAGTTTGAGATCTCCTGATAGATTCATGGAAAGAAGCCAGAAAAGGGGACTTTAAAATGAACAGTAAGGACAATGGGTTAAGAAATGGGAGCTGAGAATCGGACACAGTGGCATATTCCTGCAATACCAGTACTTGGAGGCTGAGACAGGAGAATTGCAAGTTTAAAGCCAGTTTCAGCACGTTAGTGAGGCCCTCAGCATCTTAGCAGACCCTGTTTTGAATAAAAATAAAAAGGGCTGGGGGTGTACCTCAGAGGTAGAGTGTCAATGGGTTCAATCCCCCCCCTGTACCACCAAAAAAAAAAAAAAAAAAAAAAAGTAAAGAAAGAGAAAAAGAAGATGGAAATGCTTTATAAACTCTGTGAAGTTTCAAGATATAAAGAAGGCTAACCAGGGCCAATAATTGAAGAGATGGAGAGAATAATAATAACTTTAAAAGAGACCTTTATTTTAGGTGTTTGGGGAAATCTGTGCCAGGAGAAGTTTCAGTAGAAGACAGAAGTTATAACAAAATTGTTTGGAAAAAGTCAATTATTTTGTGGAACCAGCAAGGGAGGGCCATGCTTCTGAGATTGGAGATGATGAGAAAGCAGAGATGGGAGAGTATCTCAAAGGAAAGAGAAGGCCAGGGGCAGTTTACTTCAAGATGAAGGATCCATGTTGAGGCTACATGCATGAGTCTCTGGCAAGAGTTTGGTGTCTGATAAGAGAGAGAGCAAAGTGTATTAATAGAAGAATGAGGAGAGAAGTGATCTCAGCACAAGAATGGCATTATACAATGTTGTTCTCCTGGCCACCTTTAATATATCATTTTAATTCGAATTAAATCTGTTGATTATTTAAATTTTGGGTATAGCTTTTCCTGAATCCTTTTAGTACATCAGAAATTTTTACTAAACCTGGAGAAGTAGCAATATATGCTTATGTTTACTTCATGACAATAAAAAGTGAAGTTTACAATATAATTTCACGAAGAAAACTCTTCCAATGAGAATTCTTAATTACAAAGAAAGCCATACCTTTTTTTTTTTTTTCGTGTGTGCGTGTGTGTGTGTGTGTGTGTGTGTGTGTGTGTGTGTGTGTGGTGTGTTACTGAAAATTGAACCCAGGGCCATTCTACCTCCCAGCTACACAAGCTACACACCCGGCCTTCTTTATTTTTTATTTTGAAGTAGGACATTGGTAGGTTGCTGAGAGTTTCACTAAGTTGCTCAGGCTGGTTTTGAACCTATGATCCTTTGTCTCATCTTCCCAGAAACTGCATTTACAGACATGTACTATTACTCCTGGCTATATCATGTTTTTAATTATAAGATTACTAAATGCAAAGAACCATTTTTTCTGAATATTCGGGTATCCTACCTAAATCCGGGATCTTTATTTCTATAGAAACCATATGAGATTGATTCACTCAGTGGACTTTTACTAAAAACCTACTATATGTTAAGCATTGTCTTCCTTCTCTGGGCACATAGTTTTAAACAATCAAACTCCTTTTGTCATGAAGTTCACACCTTATTTGGGGGGATGAGAAAAATATAAATGAACATCTAAGGGCTGGTGGCTTCCAGGACCTGGTGGTTCTCAGAGACTACTTCAGCAAAGAAGAAGCCAGCGATTACAGAAAATTATCATCAAAAGTAAACACATTCTTCTCTCCACACTCAAATACCTCAAGACTATGACCCCCTAGACCACTCACCAAATTGCTTAGCAAACTCCTGTATCTGCAGCTGAACTTGGAATGAAAAATGACAGGCCCTTCCTGCCTGAACCCCAGTGGCTACATCCTACCTCATCAAGACCACTGTGAAACTATAGATCAACAAGCCAAACTGCCTAGTGAACTTCTGTGGCTGTAGCTAAACTCAATCCTTCCTGCAGGGACCTGAGTGACATTTGTCAAAACCGTGAGTTCACAAACTGTCCCAGTGGGAGCCTGCATGGCCACAGGGACTTGGATGGCAATGTGCAGACCCTTGAGGTCTGTGCGTTTTCAAATCATCCCTATGGAGATGGGGGCAGGGGCTACAGTCCGACACAGCAGAAACATGAATAGGCAGACAATCCCTGGGGACACTCAGGCAGGTGAGACCTAGCTCACTGCACTCCTGCAAGGTCTCCTGTAATCACTACAGGACCTCCAGCAGTGGTATCAGGGGGGTGAAATAACTCAGCCAACTGTGCTGCAGGCTAAGGAGGCTATAAACTCATTCCTGGCAGAGTTTGGGCACCACAAGCACCAATGTTGGAGGCCAACAAGGTTTCACATGATCGCAGCTGTCCTGAGCAGCAGCAGTGTTCCTGGAGCTAAATAACTAAGCCACCCAACCATGGAGGCTAGGTCCAGCAGAGGATGCCTTGTTCTGGATTACAGGCTGGAAACTCAACACTCTCTCCACCAGCAGAATTTGGGCCTAGCATGCATGTATGCTAAAGACTCACTTTGCTCCACAAGATCACAACCACTAGATCAGTGGTGGTGTCCCTGGGCTATCAAAGTTCAGACACCTGGGTCACAAGCTCAGAGCACAGTAATATCTGACTACAGAACCCAGAAGACAGTGCTGTGCAGTGTTTCATGCACTCACAACCAGCAGAGAAGCAGGGGTGTCTGGGGAGCACTAAATCCAAAACAAAGGCCCTAGATGGTACATAATAGTCTCTAGACCTGTTAAGTTTGGACATGGAGAGCATGATGGCCTGTAGCTAATCAAAGATTCCTGTTTTCCCACACTGACTAAGAATTGCATCCTGTTAAAGAGGCTCTAGGGGGACAAACTCAAAAGTCTGATTATATGAGACAGATTCATAGAAACAAATATTTACTCCTACCATAGGCCTTATTTTAGTGGATAACAAAGAGACAGGACTCTTTCATAAAGAGGAAGGGGATGTCAAGAAAACATAAATACAAACCTGAGAACTCTGAAAGCATACTGAAGACCAAGAAGGAAACAATAAACTCCTGCAATTCAACAAGAGAGACCTCCAATATTGAGCTACAGAAATGCCAGAAAGAGAATTCAGAATTTTGATATTCAACATGATCAAAGGACTCAGAAATGAAATCAGAGAAAGTGTGCAGGAAATTAAAGAACACAAGAATATAGAAATTGAGGCTCTAAGTAAGAACCAAAAAGGGGCTTTGAGCAAAATGAAGAAGTCAATAAATGAAACGATCTCAAGTGAAACCACTTCTGGCAGACTAGACACATGGAAAAAAGAGTCTCAATCTTAAGAGATAGTTTATTCAAAACTGATCACACAGTGAACAATATAGGGACGACAATATGACAACATGACCAAGGCATCCAAGAAATATGGGATAATGTGAAAAAAAATCTAACTTATAGATAATAGGCATTGGAGAAGGTCTAGAAGGCAAAACTAAGGGAATTAGAAACCTCTTCAGAGAAATAATATGAGAGATTTTCCTAAATATAGAAAAAGAGGTGGACATACAGGAAACATTCAGAACACCGACAAGACAAGATCAAAGAACTATTCTATGTCACAAAATAATCAAAATGACTAACATGGAGGCCAAGGAAAGAATCCTAAATACATTAAAAAAAAAAAGAATGGGTGACATTCAGAGGTAAAACAATAAAAATCACTCTGTGCTTCTCATCCCAAGTCATGAAAGTCAGCAGGGACAGGTATGATGTATAAAAGACCCTAAAGGGTAATACCTTTCAATCAAGACTGCTATATCCAGCAAAGATATCATTCAAAATTGATGGGGAAATAAAAACCTTCCAATATGAGCAGAAACTAAAAGAATTCATTAATATCAAGCCAGTACTAGAAAAAATACTTAAAGAAATAAAACACATAGAATAAAAAAGAAATAAAACAGAAAGAATACAATACAAAAGAAATAAATAGCAGAACCAGAAAAGGGATGATTTCCATCAGATAGGCAACTAAGCAAAGGAGAAATAATACTATATAAAACAGAAAACATGACTCAAAATGACAGGAAACAAAAATCATCTCTCAGTAATAACATTGAAAGACAAAATTCTAAATTCCCAAATTAAAAGTCATAGACGGCACTGTGGATTCAAAAACATAATCCAACTATATACTGCTTCCAAGTAAATCACCTTACAAGCAAAGATATCCATAGGCTAAATGTGAAAGAATGGAAAAAATATACCAAGCAAATGGATACTGAAAACAAGCAGGAGTAGCAATATTCATATCAGACAAGCAGACTTTAAGCTAAAATTCATCAGAAGAAAAAAAAATGGGTCCCTTTTCACTAATATAACTAACAATCCAACAAGAAGATGTAATGATAGTAAACATGTATGTCCCAAATGTGAGTGCACCCACTTTTATAAAACAAACTCTTCAGGACATTAAGTCTCAAGTAGGCCCAATTACAATAATATTGGGAGACTTCAACACACCGCTCATACCACTAAATCAATTGTCAGGCAAAAGATGAATAAAGACTTTTCAAACCTAAATAATGCTATAAACCAAATGGACCTAATAGACATATACAGAATATACTAACCAACAAAGCTGAATATACATTCTTCTAGTTACTTATGGACCCTTCTCCAAAATAGACCACATTCTGGTCCACAAAGCAAGTACCAGAAATTTTTTTTTTAAAAAGTAATATAATTCCTTGCATCTTTTCAGATCATAATGGAATGAGGGTGAGAATCAACAACAGGAAAATAAAAATGAATTACATAAACACATGGAGACTGAATGATATACTTTTGAATGAGAAGTGGATCCCCATGTGAATTCTACAAAACCTTTACAGAAACATTGATGTGATGTGTGCATACATGTCACTGTCATTATGAAATATATTGTGATGTGAGACTATAATGCACCAACAAAAGTATAAAAACAAATACATTTAAACAGAAAGGCAAAAAACCCAAATTTTGTAATGAAAAATAAGCAGACAGCCATAGGAAATAAATAGGAAGTAAATAAATAGGAACCATACCAAGTGATGGGCAGTATGCATAGACTGGGGTAGTGATAGAGTGACTTAGTGACTACATTAGATGGAGATTTGTATTCATTAGTTATGATGGTGTCAATGGCTGTGACAAATAAGCTTATAAACTTTGGTGGCCTCACATTTACATAATAGTCCAATGGAGCTCCAATATTGGCAGAGACTCTGCGACCATGCTGTCCATTCAGAGATCCAGGCTGACATGAACTCTGCCATACTCAACACTCGACTCCCAATCTTCCTTTGAGTGATGATGTCCAAGGGAAAGAATGTGGAGGATGGTACGTCGGAGGGATTTGCATTTCTGGCCTGGGAGTCACATGCATCACTTATGCGGATCTTTCATTAGCCTGTACTCAATAGCAGAGTTATCCCGGTCCCCCTCCAACCTCCCACCCAGTTATAAGAGAGACTAGGAAACCACCTACCTAAGTGCCAGGGAGAAAGGGAAACAAGTTTGTTTGTTTGTGGTGCTGAGGATTGAACTCAGAGGCATTCTACCTCCAAACTGCAACCCCAGCCCTTTTTTTATTTTTTAATTTGAGCAGGGTCTCTAAGGTGCTGAGGCTCTCCTTGAACCTGCGATCCTCCTGTCTCATCCTCCCAAATACTGGAATTTTAAGCATATGCCACCATGCCCAGCTAGAAGCAAGTTTTTTGCTGAAGAAGTTAGTACTTCTCAACAAAATGCCAGATCACACAACTATGATGAGAAACCATTGAAGAGTCTTAGGAATAGAATGATGCAATTTTAATATTTATATACTTCAAAGATCTCTATGACTATGAACGATGGATCAGAGAAGGAAAGGAATGGGAGTGTGTGGACCAGTTTAGTCTTCCTAAGTAAAAGATGATGGTGGCTTAAGGGTGCTTTGGACTAATGTGAATTCTAGTGGAGATGGAAAGAAAGAGGAACACATTAGCATGAGTTTGAAAGTCTTTAAAAAAGATAATTTGGAAAAGATGCATTTTGTGAACACAGGTCTTTACCCCTTTCTTATCATAAATGTGGGCCTTTAGTCATGTGTTATTAATTCTGTACCCTTTAGCCTTACTCAGCAATGCTAAATGAGAATGGTTTTATTCCCAGCTGTTGTAACTGGATGCTTGGATGGTGTCCCTTTCAGTAAACAAAAAGAAGGAGCATGTCAAAGAGAGCTCATCCACATTAAATCCTCTTTCCAGTTCTTCAATGAGGCTAGAGTTAAATCCAGGGGTGAGAATGTCCGGCAGCTGGAGGTGGGAAGAAGGAAGTGAAGTCCATTTCAAGCACATGTGACAATCATGATTCATAATGGGAATCTGGGTCAGACTCTGCAGCTGGGGAAGCACCAGGAAAAGATTATTTTTATTATTAAAATATGTATTTAATTACAGCTCAAAGCTAGAGTAGGGGTGAATTGCACAGCTGGAAAGGGAAAGCAAGTTAATTTGTTGACTGGTAAAGCCTTCTTACAGTGAAATACGCCCCCCCCACCAATTGGGTTATAGCTGATGAATTTTTCAGAGCGGCTTCACAGCAAAAGTGGGCCAGATGCAAGGTAACAGCAAATAACTTTTATTAGGTATTTCCTCAGTCTTGGAACTCTCAGAGTTGTGGGCTGTGGTTTATTTTTATAAAAGTAAATAAAGTCTGTCCCGCAGTCAGGATTCCTTTTCCTTTCTTTTGATTTGTTTCTTTTCTTTTCTTTTATCTTTCCTTTTGTACTAGAGATTGAACCCCAGGGGCATTCTGTCTTCAAGCTACATCCCTAGCCTCTTTTATTTTTTATTTTGAAACAGGATCCCACTAAGTTTCTGAAGCTGGACTCAAAACTGCAATCCTCCTGTCTCAGGCTCCCAAGTATTGGGATTATAGATGTGAGCCACCACGCATGTTTTAGGGTTGCATTACTTAGCAAGCTATATGTATCACCTCCAGAGATGATGAGATCCTTAGTAAACAATGCCCTTGACTTTATGATAAAGACGGACCCCTTAGAGACACCCAGTTGACAAAGGTGGTACCCTAGCATACAGGAAATACAATAATGTCAATATGTTAAAATGCCATGAGTTGGATTAAAGATTCCAAGACTTAGCATGTTAGTTATTAAATAACCCTAGTTACATAAAAATCTTTGCAAATTTCACAATAACTAGGTCACATCTTTTTTTGTCACATATTAAGCAATGCAATGAAGTTCAGACTAAGCCCTCAGCCATGGCAGGGCCAGCCATCTAGGTAGAGTCAAAAGATGTGGATGCATTAACAAATAACCAATAACCAAAGTCACTTCCACAAAAAGCTCAGAGAAAGTTAGATTTGATAAGCATTTTAAAGGAGTTAGTAACTGAGTAGTCAGAGATCAAGAGTTTGGAATTAAACCGGGCGTGGTGGCGCATGCTTGTAATCCCAGCATTCGGGAGGCTGAGACCGGAGGATCTGGGTTCGAGGCCAACCTCAGCTACCTAGTGAAGCACTCCGCAACTTAGTGAGACTCGGTTTCAAAATAAAGTAAAAAAAATAGGGCTGGGGGTATAGCTCGGAGGTAGAATGCCTCTGAGTTCAATCCCCAGTACCGCAAAAAAAAAAAAAAAAAGAGTTTGGAATCAGCCTGGCGTGGTGGTGCACGTTTGTCATCCCAGTACTTGGGAGGCTGAGATCAGAGGATCTGGGTTTGGGGCCAGTGGTCTCTCACTTCCGTGCTCACCTTCCTCCACCTCACTGAAGGTGATACAGATGGTCTTCTTTAATTCCTCTTGTCCCCAGGTCCTCTGCCCTGCCGAAATATGAAATATGAAATAGTAGAATCAATATTGACTATGAGCCGGGCGTGGTGGCGCACGCTTGTAATCCCAGCATTCGGGAGGCTGAGACCGGAGGATCTGGGTTTGCGGCCAACCTCAGCTACCTAGTGAGGCACTCCGCAACTTAGTGAGACTCGGTTTCAAAATAAAGTAAAAAAAAATAGGGCTGGGGGTATAGCTCGGAGGTAGACTGCCTCTGAGTTCAATCCCCAGTACCGCAAAAAAAAAAAAAAAAAAAAAAATATTGACTATGTAGTCAGGCCAACTCTATTCTGAACCTGATTCTCCCAGTAAACTCACCATGAAAACATTCACAAATTATTAAGCCTCTGGGCTATTCTAGTCTAGAACATTGGTAGAATAGATAGTACTTCTTGTTCTTTTTGTCTCTAAAAGCTATGAGTTCTATATATTCCAAAGTGAGAGCCATGTATACGGTATATTTGTAGTCTCACATATTAAGTATTGGCATTACATGTCAGTCATCTATGCAAGCCATTGTACCTTGTGAAATAATTGCTCCTGCAGATATAACATTCTGATTTCTAAAAGTAAACAGTGAGAACTGGGTACAATGGTGCATGCCTATAATTCCAGTACTTGGGAGACTAAAACAGGAGAATCACAGGTTCAAGGCCAGAGTATGGAAACTTAGGGACCCCTGTCTTAAAACAAAAAATATAATAAGCCTGGGGGTGTAGCTCAGAGATAGAAGATAGAATGACCCTGGATCTAATCCTCAGTAACACACAAGCGTGCATGCGCACACACACACACACACACACACACACACACTCACAAACACACACACTTGGAACTGTTACAATGTCATCAAGGTAGCTCTACCAAATAGTGCTAACCTGATTCTAGGCTCAGACTTCTACCAAAGAATGGGAAAAGCAAACACTCTACCAGTAAGTCCAACTCTACCACACATTAACTATAATTAACCTAAACCTAACCGTGCTACTTGCAGGTGATGGATCTGAATGCCCTCTATATAATAGAAAAAATTAATTTCAAATGCTGGTATCTTGAACTTAATTAAATGAGCAACAACAAAAAAGTTAGCCAAATAAAATATCAAACATATCCAAGATTCAAATCTAGTCTTGCAATCTATACTTTGGTTTAACCAATATGTGCCCTTAAAATATCAGACAAGGGAGTAGTCTAAGAGCACCATAGGTCTCAGCGATAAAAACTGCTGGTAATTATAAAGCCAATGACAACTAGAGCCAATTTTGCATAGAACAGAACCACGTCTGGTTCTGAGTGCTCTGCATGCATCAACCTATTTAATTCATTTAGTCCTCCCAACAAACCTTTGAGGAAGTTACTTTTACTACCATATTTTATAGATGATTAAACTAATCAACTTGCTTTTGATCATATGCCTAATAAGAAACAAATGCGTTATTCAAATGAAAATACTCTGACTCTAGAATCCAGGCTCAATCATCTGCCGGAGTTAACGTATCACTGCTGAAAAGTCAGAAAACAATAGCAACAAAACAGCAAACCACTTAGTAGGACATTCAAATGGTACCCTGTACTCCTGCTCTGGAGGGCTCTCATTCCTCCTAGTGGAGATAAGTTTAAGGAATCTTAAAATATATATATTTTTAATTTATTTTTATTTTTAATTGGGTGCAATGCAATTTTACCTCATATTTGGGTGCAGAGTATCAGAAAAAATATATGTGCACAACTCTTATTGACCTCCCTCCAGCCCCCTCCTCCCCAAATCTTTGAATTGAAATTGGAAGTTTTGAATGCATTCATAGCATTATTTCTATTATTGCATTCATTATGACTTCATCCCTCTCCCTTCCTTAATCACCATCAGTCACTCCCCAGGAGCCTCTGCTCATTTATCTGATGTTGCTCTTATTTCCAAATCTCTCTCTAGCATACAAGAGAGAACATACATCTATTCGTTCTTTGGGATTGGCTATACTCAGTATACTCAGTATAATATTCTCGAGTTCCATCCATAGTCCTGTAAATGATGTGATTTTGTTGTTTTTTACGGCTCAGTAAAATTGCATTGTGTGTATATAACAAAGTTTTGTGATCCATTCATCTGTTGAAGGACATCAAGGCTGGTTCCATAATTTGGCTATTGTAAGTTGTGCTGCTATGAATATGGATATACAAGAATGATTATAGGGGGACTCTGACTTCAAAGAGATTACGGTCAAATTTTGGTGATAGCACTTAAGCAGAGGAAGGCAAGTCCTTGCTCCCAAGAACAGAAAGGATGATAAAAAGATAGAAAAGGAGCCAGACATGGTGGCACATACCTTCAGTCCCAGTACTTGGGAGGCGAAATAGGAGGATCAAAAGTTCAAGGACACCATAATCAACTTAGTAAAACCTTGTTTCCAAATAAAAAATAAAATAGGGCTGGAACTGTAGCTCGAAGGTAGAATGCCCCTGGGTTCAATCCTCAATATTGAAAAAAAAAAAAGAAGAAAGGAAAGGGAAGGGTTCAAATAGATGTCTTCACTATTTTCTTTGACTTTTTGCTCGAAAAACTTGAGACTTTTCATTTCTTTGAGTCAAAATACTGTATGAAAATAATCATTTTATCCAGGGATGGCATTCTATTAATTAGAATAATAATTAATAACAATTGTTAATAATTAATGATAATTAATTTGCATTATCATAAGGAACTAAATGACCTCATTTTGTCGATTGTTTCCTAACTTACCCTTTTACCAGACATCCAGCTTCCAGGGAGAACCCTCCCACACCAATGAGGCTTCATGAACAGAGTCCACGGTAGAGATGGGATATCTGGCAGTTATGTGTAGCATAGTGAAGGCAGAAAGACAGAGTGGGCTAAAAGTGAGTGTGTGTGTTCTAACTTCACCCAGAGGTCATCTTGATTGATAATCAGGAAAAAGAAATTTGAGATGAGGTGAGTGAGAGGCATATACTACATTTAGATATCCTGATTGGCAAAATTAAAGTCACTTTCTTTCTCTTTACTGACCCCTAAGGGAAAATGAAATTTCCCATTGCAGGTAGAAGCCAAAGTTTGCCTGTTTCTTTTTCTTCATCTTTGAGAAAAATGTATTTTGTATATCTAGGACCCCTTATGAAATAATGCAAAAGGTACCAAGGATTTTCTTGGCTACTCTATTGCCACAATTTCCAGGACTTACTTCTCAGAATTGTACAGATTCCCATAGGATGCAAGTGAACTATTTTAGAAATCTGTAATGTTTAGTTTTCCATTTGCTGGATCATTCTACTATGTCCAAAGTACTGTAAGCAGTTTGACTTCCAGAAACCAGATGTATAAAGTCTCAGAACAAAGACCTCTTGGCCAAATAAATAAACTTGAGAGACCATTGTCTTTTGCATTGATATTTTCCCCTCAGAATAGTTTTGTGAGATCCTTTCTACATTTTCCAGATATATTCCTAAATGTGCAACATTTAAGGAGAGTAGGAGCTGAAATGCTGCCCATAGAAATAATCATTTGGAAAAAAATAGGTGCTTATATTCCAAAGTCAATGCTTCTGGTTAGAACTGCAGCCTTAACAAAATAAAATGGTATGTATTTATACACATGTGTTCTGTACACAAATATACATATAAAAATATACAAAATACTGTCTTTACATTATATTTGGTACTTTACCTTCTGTTTGAAATTTCATTTAAGATAAAATTACAATAAATGTACTTACAAGATTTTCTTTATTTTTATTAATCTTGGCCAATAGATAGACTGCTCAAAATTAGAGACACACTTTGAGTAGCTCTGACCTTATGTGAAGGCTTAATAAGAGAAAGTTAAAATGTTTGCAAAAATTGACAGCATGGAATTTCAAGACAGATGCTTTTGAAAATATAGTGCAATACATGAGTCACTAGAAGAATTGCTGAGTAGAATATTTGGAAAAGAAAATAGTAGTAGCAACCATTAAAAAAAATTGGAGGATGAATACAGAAGAGAATGGAGACATGAGTCTATATTACAGTTCTGTACTACTTTTTTAGTTTACAGGTGAGATGTTCCCTCTTGAAAACCTTCAAATTAGTGAGAATATAATAGACCATTATCCATCTGTGGAAGTGATTCTAGAAATTACCTGTAAATGTGTGACTAAAAAATAAGTTGTAGGTGAGGTTATTTGATAAAATGGTTCAGCTGAGATTCATGGTGCCAACCATATGCCTATTTTGCATATCAAAGTACTAAACTATGGGAAGGAATCCCAAAATGCTGAGTGTACAGACAATTGCCCATAGAAGATTAAAAACCTGCTGTGCTTGGTGGTTCACGCTTGTAATCCCAGTACTTGGGAAGCTGAGATGGGAGGATCAGAGTTCACAGCCAATCTCAGCTACTTAATGAGACTCTCCACAACTTAGTGAGACCCTGTTTCAAAATAAAGAATAAAAAATAGGACTAGGAGTGTAGCTCAGAGATAGAATGCTCCTGGGTTCAATCTCTAGTACCACAAGAAGAAGGAGGAAGAAGAGGAGGAGGAGGAGATTAAAAACTATGTTTCCTTTAAAAGGCTTGGTGTGAAAGCATGTTTTAGAGTAGATCTTTATTTCTAAAACTTGGTCTGAAACTATGGGAGCAGTTGAGTCTGAAAAATAGGTTTAATTCACCCACCAGCCTCACAGGTTTACTTCATATTTAATTCTGAAACAGATCAATGTGATTAAAGTCAATTGAAAAATCATCTTGTCAAATGAGCAACTCACCAAAAAATAAATTGGCATTTTGTTGCTGCTGCTGTTTTACCATCACTTGTTATACACAATTAATAGCATTCCTTCAGAGGAGAAATTCCTGTCTTTAACCTAATCACAACTGCATTATACTTGGTTAACAGGTACAACATTTCAGCTAGATAGGAGGAAAAGTTCTAGTGTTCAATAGCACTGGAGGGCAATTACAGTTAATAATATTTCAAAATATTTCAAAATAGCTAGACCCAAAAGGTTTAGATGTTTTCCCCACAAAGAAATGAGAAAATTTGAGTAAATGTATGTTATAAATACCTTGATCATTGTACAAGGTCTACATGTACATGTTTAAAGAATTCAACACAAAATCCCATAATTATGTAAATTAAAAATTTTAAGGAATTATACCCTATGAGAAAGGTATAGTGTATGGGTTTTTTTTTTCCCCAAAGTTATTTCACAGAAACTCTTTTTTTCTCAGAGAATCTGAGAAAAGTAGTGGAATGTTCTTTGGGAGAAGATAACATAAAATATAAGAAAAAGAATGGAACCAGAGAATATTATGTGAAGTGAGATTCGCCAGCCTCAGAAAGTGAAGGGTTGCGTGTTTTCTCTCATATGTAGAAGCTGGAGAGAAATTGGGAAACAAACGGGACTTCGGACAAAGGAGCAAAGATTGCAATGGAATGGGGGAGGAGGTTTGGGGGAAGGAGGTGGGGAAGGTAAGGAGACTTGATGAAGGAAACAGTTCAAATAATGCTATATACAGTATATGAAATATCCACCCTGATCTCAGTACCATGCATGGAAAGCAGGAGGGGGCAGGGTGGGATCCAGACAGAAACACAGAGAGTGCCGTGTGCACATTTTTCTATCACTCTGAACCCCATTACAATGCATCATTTCATTGCACCAATAAAATCATATTGCAGAAAACAAAAACAAAAGAAATTCCTAGAGACAGAAGAAATCAACAGAGTCCATTCATTACATGGTCTATGGAAGGGTGCCCTGGCATTCAGATTCCAAAGGGTCTGATCTTTGGGGAGCATTATCCCTATTGAGTGATCCGACTGCCTTCTGTGATTCTGACGCCCTGCTCAGCCAGCCGTCATCATCTGATGGCAAGTTGGTTCCCCATGGAGACTTGCCTCCACAGAGGGAGTATGCCCGTTGACCAGGGTTGCCTTTGCAGTCTCATGCTTTGACATTGTCAGGACACTCAGGACTTCCAGTTCCTTGACCTTTTCCTTTCTTTGCTTTGTTCCTTATCAAACTTAGATTCCAGGAATTATTCCAGAATTTTTGTTTGCCCTTTGCTAACATTCTAAACTCGTGTGTGTGTGTGTGTGTGTGTGTGTGTGTGTGTGTGTGTGTGTGTGGCACTGGAGATTGATCCCAGGTGCATTCTAACCCTGACCTGCATCCCAAGCCCAATTTTATTTTTCTAAACAAGGTCTCACTAAATTGCTGAGGTAGGCCTCCAGCCTGTGGTCCTCCTGTCTCAGCCTCCCAAGTGCTGGGATTTTAGGCCTGTGCCACTGCACTCAGTTTGTCTTTGCAATTCTTGAGAGTATATGTTCACAATATTTTACAATAAGTTATTTCATTTATTCTACACTTTCTACATTTGACATTTTTCAACTTATTAAAACTAAATGTAATTTTTTAGCAAATAAAAACAGATTTTTTAAATGAAATCTGGTTATGTTGTTTCCCTTGTTGTCATTGGTAAATCAACAAATGCCCCACTGTCTGGTATATATATATATTTCTATAATTTTTCCCTGGAACATCATGAATGTATTAGTTTTTAGGTGCTGCAAAAACTTGAGATAGACAACTTTTAAGGAGGGAAAAATTATTTTGGATCATGGTTTCCTAGATTTCAGTTCATGTTCGGTTAGATTCATTGCTTTTGGGCTTAAGGTAAGGCTGACCATCATGGAGAGAGTGTGAGGTGTAACAGAGATGCTCATCTCATGGTAGCTGGGAAGCAAAGAGAGAGAAGAAATATCTGGCATAAGAATATACCCTAAAGGGCACGCTACCAATGACAACTTTCTTCCTCTAGGCTAAGTTTCCACCACCTCTCAACAGTGCCAATGGCTTGTGACAAAGTAATGACACTTTGGGGACATTCAGGATCCTAGCTATAACTGAGTCACTATTAATCTACCTTATAGTAAGTAGAATATAGCTAGATACTCTCTGAAGAAATAATCTAGTATATAAGAAAGAGCACTGGTAAAGATGAAGTCTTTGATAATTTATAGGCTCTGTATGGGAAATTTAGAATTCACCTCTTAAGTCTTTTCTCTTGACTAAAAAAAAAGACACATGGTAGAAGGGGAAAGTTTTCTAAACATTTTCCTTAGGTGCTAGGTTTAAAATATACCCCTGTCCAATCCCAGGACACTTATATCTAAAAAACATTGTACACCCTCCCCAAACTCATGCATTGAAACAGGAATCACTAATGTGATCGTATTTGGAGGTGTGAATTTTGGGAAATAATTAGGTTATAAGGATAGTACCTTCAAGAAAGGAATTAGTGCCTTTGAAACCACAGACACAAGAGATATTTCTTAACCATGTGTAGATGCAACAAGAGAACAGCCATCAGCTGCTCCCCCAAAAGTGGGACCTCATCAGAAACTTGATTTGCAGCAGGCAGCTTGTTTTGAACATCCCAGCCTCCGTAATTATGAGAAAAGAAATATTTGTTGTTAAGCCACCCAGTCTTTGGTATTTTTTCAATAGCAGTGTGATATTTGGCTTGGAGTTCTGAGAAATTAAATATGCATAATCTAATTAAATGTAAGTATAAATGTAACCTATATTGCATACATTTGGTTACATATCTTTAATTTGTCAAAATTCTGGAGGTTAAAAATAAGCATGCCTAAATGAGTCCCCAAGGCTCGACCTGGAGAGCTGGTGTCCATGTGTGAGACTGACTCCTCAGTTTGGAATGCCTGAAACCTAATCTCCCCAGAAAGCCTGGTAATACTATACCTTTGGAATCAAGTATATCAAAGGAGTATAAAAATCTGTCCATTTTGATCTGCTTTTCTCATTTGCTAGGAAAAAAAATAAATTTCAAATGAGAGAATTAAAACATAAAGTTAAAAGGAAAGGGAAGCCAAACACTTTGAACCGTTGTGCAATAGCATCGATCCCCCTTTGATGTGCCGCGCTTGCATTTGGCTTGCAGATCACCTGTTTAGTGTCTACATTTCCCATATGTACAAGAGAGTCGGCGAATCTAAAGAAGTCAATTATGCAGTTTCCTCCAGTTGTCAGAAAGGTAAAGCACACTTAGAAGGGGCAGGATTATTTTAGCTCCAAATTGAGGAATGCCTGCATCAAAGGAACCTTCAAATGACCTTGGCCGTGCTCTGATTGCTAACTAGTCCTGATGACATATATCATTTTCAGCAGGAAACTTCAAAGAAATTGGGATTCTGGATAGCTATGACGGAGGCAAAGTGATGAAATACCAACTCTGATGCTGATTATTTGTTTCAAAGTCATTGGTGCACATAATACAATCTGTTTTCAAAGAGGTTGGATGAAACAACAATACATCAATAGGAAGTTTTAACGAAAAAGTGTAGGGACACATTTGCAATTGGGGATATTACATACACTCTCCAATACCCTAGTACTGAGAATTTGAAAAGGATTTTGCCCATTTTGATTTTCTCAACAGAAAACAATACTAAAAACAAAACAACATAAAGAGATGATATGGGACTGCATAAGGAATCTTTATAGCTAAACAACTACTGTAAAGCTATAAAACTAGATGTGGAATTATATTACATTTAGTAGCAAGGGGAAACGTTGCATTCAGTATCAAATTATATTACAAAACATGTGCATGGTGATTCCATTTGGTTATGTGATACGTCTGTGTGTATATGTACATACATAAGTGTGTTTCATAACATATGTGCACATACACAAGCACACACACATACCAACACATTGGACCAGCCTTCTTTGGTCTCAGATTCTTCTCCCATTTCCTTACAGGTCAGAATATGTTTCTTTATTTTTTCTGTTTTGTGGATTTGTTGGGTAACATGTTTTTTTCTAGGTATATTGTCTGATGTTTTCCCTGGACTTTTGTACAATTTCTTTGCTTCTCCCTGGATTTCACTCAGTTTCCTCTAGCTTGAATCTAACTTCTGACAATTGACCTTGACCCCTAATTGCGTCTAATCTCTCCTCCCTACTGTTTTCATTTAAACTAAAGGTGGCAATGGCTTCATTGATAGTTCAAGTTGGAAAGATAGAGTCCAAGGAATATTGAAAGGGTGGCAATGATTCTTTTCCTCTTTGTTAATATCTAGGTGTCGTATTGTCTCCAATTTGGCTTCTCCATTTTCCCATCAAAAGTGTAACCACTACTACAGTCTGTTGTTTATTTTTTTTATTTTTTACTGAGAGTTCCAGTGCTGCTGGTTGGGTCCTGATGAATACACATTTTCAGGTGCACAAACACACATAAAGCGGGCTGGCATCTATAGTGGTCCCCAGGCAATGTTACTCTAGAACGCAATCTCTTGAGCACTGTACTTGATCTTCCTCTTAACTGAATTTGCCCAGGCCAGAAATATGTAAATAAATTCGGTTTAATCCCTTAACCCATACCTTGGGAAGGAAAATGTGCTTTCTGAGATTTCTTGCTTATATCTACAATCTAAGACTCTTGGGGTCTCCTGTTTTGAGTTTCTGCTCTCATGGGACCTACTCTCCTTTATTTTTCCTGCTCTACTTTTATGCACAGCTATTTCTTGGGATCATGGCTTCTGGGCCTCCTCTATCTCATCCTAAGTGTCCAGTTAAGATATTTTCCTAAATGAAGGTAGTTTCTCCCCTAAAAAGAACTCTGGTCTCAGCTTCTAAAATAACAATTCCTCCTTTATTCACAAGAGTTACTTCTGGTTAATGGATTGATAACCTTCTTTATGTTAATTTATTAATTACTATCACATAATCAAAATAAGTCTACCAACCACAATAACTTCAGATTTTCCTGAAGAAACAAACTGGCTATGAGCTCAGAGATACATCAACTGAATTCATCATTGCTCTTAACTTATGGTACATTTTTAAAGAAAGAAGTACATGATCTCACACTGAAGCTCTGATAATAAATTTTTAAAAGCAGCAAAGAGGACTTTTATAAATTTTCACAAACAGAAAGAGGTTACTATTATAGCATAATGACTTCGATGCTGTGGAAAAGTCTTAAGTCATAAACTGCCTCAAGACTAGTTCTTAATTTTTGCAGTAACATAGAGTCATAAAAAAGAAAAGAACAGAGAAACTGTCATAGGTGTATTATTCAGGGCATAACTTACTCACTCATACACAAATCCCCAAGAAAATGAAATTTTATTGTTAGAATTATACATCTATATTAGTTGCAGTAAATGGGCCATTGTAAGTGGTATATATATATATATATATTCATTCAGTGGTTTAATTTTAACAGTATTAGTTTTAATGAGATTTGGCCCATGTAACTCCCTCTACAAGACAAATGCATAAAGGCATAATAAAAGAAGATAGACAATGAACAATGATTAACCTCAGCCAGTTCAAAAAATCCACGTCAAAGGAAGGAAAGAGTCATTGGAGGAAAGTATGTGTAGTGGAGGCAATAAAAGAAAGAATGTATAGGCAGACAATACTTTTAGTCTTATGTTCACATGTAGCTCTTAGCTAACAAATATTATTAAACATCTAAGTGTCAGTAAATATGCAAGATATCAAACAGTATAAGAGTCAGAAATTTTTCCTTTCAGAGAATTTGCACAAGATGAAGGGCAGATAATATTCATAGATGATATCATGTGACCAGTGGGTTGCAGAGATACTTAGGATGCCATGGAATCCCAGAAAATTTGTAGGGAGGAGTGGAAAGCTGACGCTGCCTGGGACTTATGGAAGTGATGAAGACTCTCTCCTTGACCAAACTTCGGTCAGATTTCTTGATCCCTCTTCTTATTGACTAGGCTTCAATCTTGGACCTCATCCTGTCTTTGACTGATTAGCTGTCTTAACAAAGAATCCTACTAAGTCATCCTCTTACCTTTGATATCTAAGCATCTCTGATACCTGATCAATTCTTCATCCCCTGCCTTTGATATGTAAGTCCTCGGTCTGCTTTTATCAAGAATCTTGTTAGGTCAGTTTCATAAACATCTCTCTCCCTGTGTTTCTCCTCTTAACAATGCTCCATTCCCTGACCCCCTCACTCTGCTCCTTGGTTTTAAATCCTGGCTTGTCCTGTTGTTTGTGGACTTGAGCCTGATCACTCCCCCTTCTGCATTAGTTCTATTGTGATAGTCTTGAACAAATTTTTCCTTATTGTTTCAGTAAGTATCAGGCTTTCTGCTATGGGCTATATGGACTTAAATCATTAAGGATAAAGGAGAGAAGATGAAAAGGGACAACGATGAAGATCAGGGAAAAGCATTAGAGTCAGAAGAAAAGCATTTGCAAAGGCAGTTGTCTGTGAGGAAGTGCTATGTTTGGAGGAGCACAGATTTAATGCGTTTGGAGAATATGATGCATCCAGTATAGTGGTGTGAGAAGGAGGAGGCCAGAGACATTGGCCAGAGACCATTCATGCCTGAAGGACCTGATGTACCATGGCAAGGAGTTTGTATTTACACTAAATACCATTTGTATTTTATGTACTGTGGGACATTAAGCAGAAATGTGACATTGTTAGATTTGCATTTTGGAGAACATGGCAGCTCTTCTGAACAAGAATCGAGGGTTGCATGTTGTTGGGCTGTGTGTCTCGTGAGGATGTGCAGAGGCTGGTCAGGAGTGAGGAGGGTTTCAGTGAAGAGCAGATGGCAGAGGAGGTGGGTGGGGCTGCATCGTTTCATGTAGGTATCTTTGAGAGCTGAGCTTCCATGGCCAGGAATGTGAATGTAACATGTAAAGGAAAGAAGCTGGGGTGACTCCAGGGTTTCCCTGACTGAAATGACTAGGAAAATGGATGCTTCTTTATTGAAACAGGATACATAAAAGGAGGGGAGAAGTTTGGGAAAAATGATGATTCCTTCTTTTTTTTTTATTTTTGGTTAACTTCCATTATGAGAAATTTGGAGAATGGAAATTGCTAAACGGCTGTGCAGCCTTCTGGAATTAGCTGTGTAAGACCAAATTATAGTAATTCATAATTATAATAATTCTAAACCCATTTGATTTTAATATTTCTCAAATATTTTACTGTATAATTTATGAGAAAATTGTTCTATATTAAAATGGTCATTTTCTCTAATTGCATATTACCAAATCAGGATAGACTATGAACAGAAATGTGTTTGGATAAATTTGCAAGGCAGTAATGGACTAGAATTGCTGAAGTGGTTTATTACTGCACTCTCCTGGATAGAATGGCAGAGAAGGTTCCAGGAATTTCTTATTGCTGAATGTTAATATATTTATACTGGTTAACCCAGTGAATTCAGATTATCATTAATAAGGATTTCTCCCCATATATTTTTTTGTGGAGATATTAAATGTAAATCCCTCATAGACTTAAATTGATTCAAAACAATGTCCTCAACTTTTGGCAATTTTAATTGGAAAGCAGAAAACAGAAGAGATTCCTAAAGGAGAATTTGCTCAAGTATAGATAAAAAATGCATGCAGAAATAAGATTAATCCATTGGAAAATGCTCCAATATGTATGAAATGTCAACACTTACTGTAAATACCATTGGCCAGAATATATGAACATCTGAAGATGATTAAATTCCCAGTGCCTTGCAAATTCTCCTCAAAAGAAAGAAAAAAAAAAGACAATTCTGACAAATACACCAGAGACATGCACACATTCACATTTCCATACTAAAGACATAAATAAACAATATCTTCTTATCCCTTAAGAGCAATGTGCAACATGAGGCATACGCATGAATAAATAGGTGAGGTGTCAAAATTGTTTGTTAAATAAATTGCTAGTGAAACTTAGTCTTCAGAAATATGTCTCTACAGATATGGAAATAGAAACATATCAGTCTTAGTTGTAAGGGTTATGCCAAGGACGGATGGAAAGAGACTGAATGTGTGAAGGTAAGTGTTTCAGTCAGCATCCTTGCAACTATAATCTATGTAATTTATAGGAAAGAAGATTTATTTTCTTATTGTTTCAGGCTCAGTCCATGGGAATTTGGGGACTGTGGATCTGAGTGCATGGCAGCAGGAGGTGGAGAGAGAGCACATGGGCTGTCTTCACATCATGGAGGCTGAAAGCAAAAGAGCAAGCAGGGGGAGGAGGAACATGTGTATAATCTCCAAGGCCCCACCCCCAGGGAACACCCAGGGAACACCTCCTCCAGCCACCCCTACAGGGGCCAGGTACCACCCGGGTAAATCCATTGTAATGGATTCTGGGATTACAACCCTCATGATTCAATTACATCAGCTCCAAACATTAATAAATGAGCTCTTTAGGGAATATTTTATATCTAAATGTAGTTAGCTACCAGACTCCTCATGTTGACCTGTGATCACAAGGAAATGCTATATTTCTCATAATTTTATTCAGGAAAATGAGTAAGTGCAAAAAATTTAGTGTGCCATTCTGCGATGTCATTCTGAATAAAAGAAAATATGTATTATAAGCCAAGCGAATAGCATCATTATGATAGCTTGGAATTCACATTCTAATCCTGGGATTGTGCAATGCAGTGATGGGGAATTTTTTCTCTTAGAAGCAATAGAAAGTTTTAGAGAGTGATAACAACTTAATTATCTTCTAAAAATAAGTTCAGGTGGGTTTTTTGCTTTGGTTTTTGTTCTTTAGCTTTGGGTTGAAGTAGTTTAGTTTCTTCCATCTAATAAAATTGAGAATGTGTTTGTTTTCAGATTTACAAAAAAAAAAAAAGTTAAAGTCATTGATTATAAATAAATATTACAGAATAATTTAGTTTCAGAAGTCTCAGATGTACCAGAATCCCACTAATATTGAATATGATAGTATGTACAATTTAAAAAATCCTTACTGAGATATATGGTTTATTTGGGGATTAGGTTTAACTTAATTTTCTGATTTTTTTCTATGAACAATTAGAATGGATTAGGCTTAAGAGTTTCTTAGAAAGACTAAAGAATGACAAAAACTATATCTAGGTCTTTAAGTCTTACAATAATGAAAAAAGACATACCACAGGGCATAGGACTGAGAGAAGTCAAGAAGCAAAGGAAGTAACCACAAGCTTACTAACATGCTCAGCCGAAAACATAATTGCCAAAATAACCTTGAAAGGGGGAGACAGTGCTGGATACTGTAGTGGCGATTACCCCAATTTCAATTACTCTGCTTTAAATGGAATGAAATAGGGCTCTAACTCGGTTAATTAACAAGCCTACCCACAGGTGATCTGGAAATGCTCCGTGTATGGCTCCTATTAATGCAGAAAATGCACAGGCCTAGAAATGGCACGTCTGCATATTTAACCCAATTATGCCGTTTACAAGAGAATGAATTTGAGTTCTTCTATTTTTCCAAAAGGAAATTATAGTGAAGGGTGAAGGGAGAAAGAGGAAGGAGTGGGCAGAAGGGACCTTGCATACATTAATGAGTAATGATCTAGAGGCAGTGCCTTTCTTGAATTAGTTCATTTTAGGAGGAACAAAGGGGCCATCCCGCTGGGTACATTTTCAGCAGGGATGCCTGCCTGGCTTGTTTTGATCTGCACCATGATGTGGTTTCAATTAGCAGTAGCACTTACAAGACTAGTAGCAGTCATTGTACCTAGAAAATGTGAGCCTAAAGGGTTTGAAAGACACTTGAGACGCATGCAGGGGATGTATAAGCGTCCTACACTTGAACTTATCCATGGCTGACCATTTGTGTCGCTAGTAGTCTCTTTAGATTTTGAGAACTTGAGTTTGGCTTCTTATCACATCTATACCAGAGGGCCTCTAAAATTTATTTTACTTGTTAACTCAGCTTTGGGAAAAGTTAGGACTTCTTATATTTCAATAATGTAAGCTCAGAGGTCTTTGGCAATAGAGAAACTACCACACACATAAAGGAACTTAAATCCACTGCTGGTAATTCAATGAAATCTCTTCGAGTAGGAAGGAAGGCTAAGGAAAGAAAAGATTTATAGCACAGCCGGTCTCCCAGGATATAAGAAAAAAATAAAGCAAAAAGAAACAAAAAATCAATGATAGTTGGTCTTCTTGAGATATTCCAAATGATTGATTAGAAAACCTGACACAAAAGAACCCCCAACTGAAATAGCAGTTCAGCTTGTGGGTATCTCTCAAGAGACCTCATGCTCTGTGTCATAGATGCTTGTAAGAGTCAGTACCCCAGGGATGGAGATTTCCTCTGAGTGTTCTGTCTCTTTTAGGATATGACCTGCCACCAGGTGTGTGGTCATAACTTGCTTAGAACCTTCAGATCCAAAGGTTGTATACACTTCACATAAGGTTAATTGAATCAAAGAGATCTTTAAAATACCTATCACCACCCAGAGTATAATGTAATTGAATTCAAATATCTGTGCTAAAGTTATTTACCTGTTACCCCTAATTTCACAGCTTGCGGGTCAGAAAATTGTGGCTCCTGGGCCAAACCTGATCTATATACTGGAACACAGCTTCAGTCATGGATTATTTGTCTATGTACTGGAACATATGGTCTGTGAATTGGAACACATATATATGGATTATCTGTCTACTTTCCTGCTAGATGGGAAGTAACTAAAAAATATGACCCCAAACCACAAAATATTTATTGCCTAGTACTTTATGAAAAATGTTTACTAATACCTCATGTGACTTATTTTTCACTTAGAGAAAAATGAGATGTCTTAACCAAATTTTTCTGAATCATTATGCTTCTAGCAAAAAGAAAAGAAAAAGGGAAAGAAGAAAATATTTCACATATATGCATTCAACTTTCATATAAGCAGGTGTGAAACAGTTTCATGCAATGAAAGCTCAGCGTACCATAAGCATGTAACTTTTAGAGGCACTCTAGTTAATAAGGAGGCTGCAGATGCTGGAAATCAGGACAAACAAAGCTATTACACAGAGGCTGCAAAGACATGAGAGAGACACTTCTTGCCTCTACTCTTCCTGTAAGTTATATTTCTCACACTAGAAATAGAGTATGAAAACCTAACTCAGATAATGGACATTCTCTCCTGAAAGCCCACCAGAGGGCTTCTATATTCTTGCCCAACCAATATTCCTTAAGCACTCTCTCTACCCTGCTTGTCTCCTGTTCTCAAGTATTCAGTGGTATTCTGTGCATCCCCAAGGTACGACAACTTTTCACTTTCAAACCTGCTCACCCTCAAAACTACTTTGTGTTTTGCAGACATGAGCTCTCCAACGGACCCTGTACCCGACCTTGTTCCTTTAAGGCTCATGATGGCAGTATGGTACAAGCAAGCAGGTTGGGATGTCAACCAGGAATCACTGTGGTTGAATAGAAATCTTGGTTTCCCCAGGTAAGGAAGGTAGTAGGCAGTTACTGTAGGAAGCAGGTTACTTAGGCTCCTAAACCTGACTTTCCTCCTATGTAAGTTCAGTGTGTTCGTAGTAAAAATGTGTTTATTTGAATTCAGTAAGATGAAGCAAAGTAATATCAAGCATGGGGCCTGAACCATACTAAATGTTTTCACAGTAAACAATACCTAGGGTGGAAAATGTGTCTAGTCTGCTTTCCTCATTCCTAGCTAGATCCTACTGACTCTAAGACCTGCCTCTTGTATCCTCGACTTGTATGGCAACATATCTTAAGATGCTCTATGCCTTTGCCATCATATTCCTTAGAATTCGTGTGTTTTATTTTCCTGATTTGTTATCAATCCTTTGAGTAAGCTCCATGACGCTGGATGAAGCACTGGCCTTATCATGGAGCATCCTGAGGATCAGGAAGGGCATAGGTAGCTCAGTATACTCTGATTCACATCACTTGTCACCATGTACCCACATATGTAGATCTTTGATGACAATGACTGAGGGTGGGACCTGGAATTAGAGCAAAGATAAGGTCAGAGGCTGCAGACTTAGCATCAGCTACACAGGTGGTCCAGTCTTTACCATCATGAGGTCTGAAAAAAGATGTGTCTACCATGATGTGGTCTACATCTACTATTCTCCACATGACATGTATAGATTGCAAGGATTTGTTTGCTCAAAGAGGAATTATATTATATCTGTCCAGATAGTACACAGGTCTATATTTTGACAGGATAAAGGGCAAAGGTATCCCCTAAATTTATTATTTTGACAAAAAAAAAGACATTTTGTAGCAGAAACAAATAGTTCTGTCCTTGAAAGATTTTGCTCCAGGAATTGAGTTTATAACCTAACTTAGCCCCAAGATGATTACTCATGGTATATTAAAATTGACTTTTAGCAATATGTGCATTAAAGGAAGCACAGTATTAAGAAATAGCACCTATTTCCCTTTTAATATTGATGAAATAGTAAATGATTTAGAACCAATGATATAAGCCTGAATTCACATTAGTTTATTTTAATGTGCTTAAAGCTGTATCCATCTAGTATTGTAAAAATAATTTTATTCTGAAGAAATCTTTCAGAAATATATAAACTATCCACATGAGTGACAATTTTTAGCCTTGGAGATAGGTGTATGTGTAATATGTATCATACACATATATATAAAATGAACATTATAATGCATATAATTATAACATTATAATGGGTCTTATATGTCATAATTTAAAATATATGTAATAAATTGTAAAAATACCTGTTTAAATGAATTTAAAATGATTTTCAAGAACATACAAATGAAACTTATGTTAAAATGTACATAATTTTTTGCCTTAGATTTGCTTTTTTATTGAACACACTTAATTTTATTTTATCTGTTTATTTTTTGAATACACTTAATTATTAGACACTTGAACTTTTTACTTTGCACCTGCAATGTATTCACTTGGAACAAGTAACCATTTCGGGGGAGCGCTGGGGATTGAACCCAGTTACATTCTACCCTTGAACTGTACCCCCAGACCTTTATATTTTGAAACAGGGTCTCACTAAGTTGCTACACATTCTCCTTGAACTTTCTCTCAGCTTCCCATGCAATGGACTACCTTGATCATGATATTAGGAGCAAAAGTTTATTGGATATTAATGGCGATACGTTATTTCTCTTAGTAAAGGAAATGAATCCAATTTCAGAAAGGCTTGTGGGGAAAATGAGGTCTTTGTAATGCCCCTCCTCCATACACACATTCACACGCCTACACATATATCAACCAATCATTGTAACGGGGCGCCCTGAAGAGGAGCTGTGTCCTAGGGCAGGGTCCCTTCTCACCAGCTAAGGGAAATTAGCAGAGAAGCATTCAACTGAGAAAAGTTCTCTCCCACAGCTGAGGGCTGGGACACAACTGGGAGATATGTCCCAGAATCCATCACTCTGACCTTTTTAGGTGACTTCCTAAAAGGTAAACCTTTGTGTTGTCTCTATCTACTTCCGTACTGACACCAACATTTTGCTGTATGACTCTCCTTTGACCTAGCTACTGTCACTCCTTCTTCCATCCACAAACTTTCCAAAACCCTCAAAACTCTTCACAGAATATTTTTCCTCCCTTAATCTGAAATTGGACCCATCTAAGAGCATAACTTCTTGTCTAGTGATGACCAAGTATGTTCCTATCCAGCTGGCTCCGGCTAATTCAGAAGGATCAACATTCCCTGCCACCCTCACTTCCAGATCTTTCTTTCTTTCTTCACTCTTTGGAATTTCATAAAACTGGACGGTTTGTCATCTACTATTGCTGCTTTTGCTAGATAATGAAGTCCTTGTCACTGTCTCACAAAGGAGCCCGCCTGGCCTTCTGGTATATTCTATACCCCACACACTGGCATCGTCCAGGGTGATGCTGTATCCACATTCAGTTTATAAATACTCTGTTCATACTTACAGTGTGGTCCACAGACTGGCAACATTTCATCTCTTGAGAACTTTGGAAAAATTCAGACATTCAAACCCTACAGAGCTACGACTTTGAAAACCAAATGTTAGTAAGATCCTGGGGTGCTGGATGTACATAGCTAAGTCATACAGAGTCTCCTCTTGGCTCTTTGTTCTTCCACTTCTTCATCTCTGCCCTTCACACACTGTCTGCTTTAGCACACTGTTCTTTGACTGCTTTGAGATATTGAGACTGCTAAATAGTTTGTTACTTATTTTTTCCTCCCCTACCTGATGTACTCTTCTAGTGGTTCTTCCTCATAAAACTCATGGAAGGGCTTGTAACAATTTTTCCAGATGATATGTTCCCTAAACTACTAAATAGCATCTGTAATCTACTAGTAAAATAGAAAATTATCAATGAGTCAAGCAAGCCTGGAAGGGAGGTGTTCAGTGCTGGGGCTCCCTCCAGTCTCATCTCTGACTTTAGTTTCATCAGCTTTGGCTTAACATTGAAATAGATGCTTCATATTTGCATTGTGATTTATAGCTTATGAAGTAATTTCACATATACTACCTCATAATGATAAAAATAAAGCTGTGTAGTAAAAAAAGACTTTCATTTTATTGATGATGTGGTTTAGATTGAGAAAAAAAAAAGGGGGGTCTCCAAGCTGTTAGGGTCTCATAAGCATCCAATCTGGGACTCAACTTCAGATCCTCAGAGTCCAACTTCTGCACGTATTCTATGATGAGAATATGGTCATTAATTCTGTAATTCCATATCCATTAGGAAATCATGTAACTTGATGCTAAAAAATGAACTTATAATTCTCTAACTTACATTTATACTCCCTAAATAAAGAAATGAATTTTAACTTTTACATTGTAATATAATTTTATTTGATGGAATATTATGGAGTGAGTTATTTAAATATCATAATACTAAATACGACAAAATACAGCTTTAATAGCATTGACTTTTTCCATTATTTTGTCTATGCAATTTTTTTTTTGTACTGGGAAAAAACCCAGGGGCAATCTACCACTGAGCTATATCCCCAGCCCTATTTTATTTTGAAACAGGTCTTGTTAAGTTGCTGAGTCTGACCTTCAAGCTGCAATCCTCCTTGTCTCAGCCTCCAAAGTGTTGGGATTTAGGCATGCACCACTGCACCTGGCTTGTCAATGCAATTCTTGAGAGTATATGTAGATTATTTATTTATCTTGTTATTTATTTATCCTAACAGTAAGCTTGCTGTCAGTTTGCTAAGTCTGACTTAATGTTTTGACACAGGTTGTATGTTGGGCAGTTTTACGGTACTATAACAAGTACCTGAAATAAATCAATGTATAAAGAGATTTATTTCAGTTCACAGTTTTGAGGATCTTGCCTGATGATCTGTTGACCCCATTGCTTTGGGGCCATAGTAAGGTGGCACACCATAGTAGGAACAGATGGTAGAGGAAGTTCATTCACCTCACAGGCAGATGTGAAAAAGAGAGAGAAAGAGACTCGCATCCCATAATGCCCTCCGGGGGAACAAAGTCGATGACTTCAAACATCTCATTAGGCCCCACCTCTTAAAGGTTTCTACTACCTTCCAACAGTGCAAGGCTGAGGAGCAAGTCTTTGAGGGACATTTCAGCCCCAGACTACAGCAGATGAATCAAAATACTGGTTTATT
>PVLC010015496.1:0-37277 GCA_004027655.1 Graphiurus murinus | reverse complement strand
AGGAGGAGGAGGAAGGAGAAGGAGGGAGGGAGGGAAGGAAGGAAGGCAGGCCGGCCAAGCCCAGAAACTCAGATTACCTCTCCTATCCTCCCAGAAGATGATTTCTTTGCCACCTCGCAACCTTAAACACCCATCACCCTTCCCACATGGCCCCACAAATTCATGATATTTGCCCTCACAGGCCCTTTCCTTTCCAGTTCTTCATCCTCATTCACACCTAGACTGCAGCCAGCCAGCCCTGGGCAGTGATCCTGTGGCAGGAATGGATATGTCTGAGTCACAGGGTAAAAGATGGGAGGTAACCTCATTCCCCAGTTCTTCTGCAGCTGTTCTCAGACACCAATATCCTCTAACACATTTTTCTCCTTACTTCTCACCAAATCTGGCTATTTCTTGAAAATAGAAGTAGCTCTTACTTTAGTATTCTGGACTCAAAGAAGCACTTTTACCTTTTATGTACTTTTATCTTCCTCTACAGAACTAATAGAAAAAAGTGGAGAGGGTGGAAAGGTTTCTTTCTTACCAACCACTATCACCATCTATTTGCTCTACTGAGAACAGAAAAAAAAAAAAAACTAAGAAAACATCAGTCAGGTTATCTGATCCTTTTGGAATAAGAAGCAAAAGTGTAAGAAAAATGCAGTGAGTTCTTGTGTTCTAAAATGGACAATGGAGAGACAAAAACAGATGGGACCAGATCAGTGTCCAGATCAGGAAAGAAGGGGAGGGGAGAGGAGGGGAGGGGAGGGGAGGAAAGGGATATTATGAGATATTAACTAGTCAAGAAACTACTCTAGAATTACACCATCAAAAGGTATACCATTCCTACTCTAAGCCCCATGGATCATAGCTCCTCACATAAAATTACATAGAAACCTAATAGGTCTGAAAAGGGCAGCTGAATATTTAATATTGTGTCCTCTGTGTCTAAAATACAACACTGCCTGTAACAAAGTAGATGTTCCATAAACAATTTTTGAATGAATAAATTGAGGAATAAATGAATCTCACCTCCTTATTTTATAAAAACTAGAGTAGGGGGATATAAATCACTTGACCTTTTCACAACCACACAGCTGGTTGGAAAGTAAAAACAAAACTCACATTTTATGACCTTGCCCTTGCCCCAGCATCTCTCCAAGGTGACAGTGTGGAAGACTTAACATCCACCCCACAGATATTCTACCTTCTTTGTCAACAGATCTCCAAAGTAGTTCAACAACATTCTCAGAGATGGTAGCCATCTGCCCACCCTAGAAGATGAATTGTGACTGGTCTAAAACTTAGACTGCAAACCACTTGCTATCTGATTCTCAGTGACCAGTGATTGCTTTAGAGCAGACTTGTAACTCAGAGTTCTGGCCAGTGGTATATAAAGGGAAATCTGCTGGAGGGAGAGTATTTGAGAAAATATTTTCTTATTTAATAAGATCAAGGGACTATTCATTCTACCACCCTTTGAAAATTGTTATGGGAGGCTGTACTTATGGCTACAGTGGACATCTCATAACCATGAGGTTATAAAGATTTCAAGGAACCTAATGTAACCTAAAACCAAGTTCACGAGGCTGTTAAATTAACCACTCACCATTAAACAGCCTGTTCTAGATGTCTTATGTAGAGAATAAACTCTACCACTCAAGTTGAGTAGTCTCTTGCTTGCAGCCAAAAAAGCAAGTTGTATCACATATCCACTTTCAGAAGATGCCCTGCTCCCTGCCTCAGCCTCCATCCTTCTAGAGTCTTTGCACCAGGTCATGGGAACCACAGGTAGCATCTTAGGAAAAAAAAAAGTGCTCCTTCTCATTGCCAAACAGGAGGAGGATTTTAAAATGTCTAGTTCTATCCCCAGGAAAGCTCTAGTCTATTCCAGGCTAAACTCCAAATACATTTTTCCAATAGAAATATTATTATATATGTTGTGTGGGCCCCATGATGATTTTAGAGCAGAAATTATACAATATGGCTTAAATAGGCTTTTGTGGGTTGGCCTGGAAACCCAACATTGTTTCTATGGAAAAATGTTTCAGACTCCAAACAACTCTGTTCCCAATGAACTTCTGAACACAACCTATTTTAAATTGGGGGAGTCGTATATTTATTTATAATTAAAATACACAGAGATGAAACTGAGTTATCAGCTACAAAAATCACATTTAGACTACTGGCTTTAAGATGATAAATGCTCCTTTGTTATTTTGGATAAAATAGCTCTGAACAAAAGGAGTTTGACCTGTAGGAATAACTAACAATGTAAAATTAAAACAAAGATAACCTACCAGATTCCATTTTAAAGTAACTTTCTATTAAAGAAAGGGTTGCCCTATAAACTAAATAGGTATTGGGCTATTTATTAACAAATAATCGCCCACTGTACCAAAACCTGTCATCCTAAAACAGTGTCTCTTTATGGCCACTGGGAAATATTTAAAGCAGCAGTATGAATGGATATATGAAAAAAATCCCCCAAAATTGAAGGAAAAAAAAGCCCTAACTAGCAAAAATCTTTGTGAGTATTTAAGGATGAATCCAAATCCTTAGAATTTTGTGTCCAAGCCAACCAACAACTGTAACTTATCTTCTTCTCAAAAAATTCCTCTTCTTTCTTTCTTTTCTCTCTCTTTCTCTCTCTCTCTCTCTCTCTCTCTCTCTCTCTCTCTCTCTCTCTCTCTCTCCCCCCCCCCCCTTTTGAGATGGGGTCACTATGATGTCCAGGCTGGTTTTGAACTTGTGAACTCAAGTGATCCTCCTGCTTTAGCCTCCCAAATATTAGTGGAGACTACAGGCCTGCAACACCACCCATGGCTCAGGTCAATTTCTTGATTCAGAGACTACCCATGGATCAAGGTGTAATAGAAGAAAAAAAAATACTATCCAGTCGTCATGTCATTTTGTCTCTATTTCCTCTGCTGTAAAATGAAAATTGTACCACGCAGGGTCCCAGAGACATTGTGGCATTTACATTTGATGCATCTCCCAGTACTGCACCTGAAACCTAGGGAGCACTCTGTGTCAGCTCCACTGCCTTCCATCCTCTTCTCCCCTTACAAGAATACAGCCCTCATATAACATAGCAAAATTCTCACCAACCTGCACACCTGATTGACAGCCAGAGTTTATTCTACTGATAAATGTGCATATGATCCCTGAACAAAGTTAATTTCAGAATAATCTTTAACTGCTCATGAAAATGAATTAACTTATCTCTCCCTACCTTAAATAAAATATTATGATTGAATACGATGGAGGCTTTTCAATACTGTAAGTACAGTAACTTTTATTTAAATTCTGCTGAAGCTATGGATCTTGAAGTTGGCTTCTGGGGAATTAGCATGTTGAAGAAACACAGAAATAGCTTCATTTCATAAAAAAGGTAAAAAAGAAACACAAATTAACAATTGCAATTCAAATCACGGTTTTATATGACACAGAAATCTCATTTTTTTTTCTCAAGCTCTCATTTTTTCTTTGTGAACTGTTAGATTTAAAAGTATCCAAAAGTAGTCTCAATAGTATGCTAGCTTTTCCCCTTTAAAGATCAATTGAAAAAGACCAGTCAATGCCTGCGAAAATAATGGTGACAGTATTAGTATAAGCCAGTAAGGGTTAGATATTCGTGTTCTTAAAGCTTTGAAATTAACTTTAAAAAGCTAGATTTTATTCTTTAGGTTAACTTGACTGCCACACTGAGCACATTTCTGTGTATTGCTCCCTTAAATGTTTAATTTCTGGGTGTTGATTAAAAGCTGCTTCCAGCTCCACTGTAGATCATTTCAGGGGTTTACTTGCATAGCCTTATGGTGCTTGCTTTACCTCGGCTCTATTAGCTACATGCCCCGTCCTATCTCTTCCTTCTTAAATCTACCAGTTGACAGAAGAAGCACCAAATAAATCAAAGAGGAGCCTTCACTGCATGAGCTCATCACTGCCCAAAGTAACTAAAGGTGCCACCACAGCCTCTGCAAGAAAACCTCACCCCGTGCCGGTGTAAAACACTGGGGGCAAGTAAAACCCTACACAGGGCAATTGTCTATTTTTCAGTGCACTAGTCCCAAAATACACCGCTCAAAAGGCAGTTTTGGGGAAAAAATAGTATTATAGAGAAAGGAGTCTTGTCATTTTCCCAAAAGCACACTTTTCATTCATAAAATATGTTTTCAAATAAAATAATTTAACTTTTCCCCACCTCTTAAAACCCAACAATCTCATTTATTTGTTAGCTTCATTTCAAAATTGAGATTTATCAGTGACGAGAAATGTAAATAAAACAATTTTCTTGTGGGGCTGTCCATGCTTTTCTCCCCAAAGTGCAATTTGGCCTTTCTGGCATCTTTGTATTTTCTGTTATACATCAAGTTCAAAATACCCAAAATCTACCTTTCTGCCAGCATAGAAGTAAACTCTCATCCCTAAGTACCCACAAAGAGTCTTCAATTTCTCAACAACCAGCAAGCTCTACAAATCATCATCATGCCCAGGGGAAGAACAAATCAAATTGCTTTTGCAAGATACAAAGAGAAGCAAAAACTAAAAGCTCTCATTCTTAATCTAAAAACAATGCATATGTATGAGCAACACTAAAGTCTAAATATACACTTTGTATTTCACCCACACTGCTTATGACTACAGATTTTTGCCAAAAATATTACATTTAAGCATAATACCTCAACTTTTTGAAAATCTCCAAATCCCCTATTTCTTCCCCACTGACTACCCCCACCCAAATACATACACCACTACAAATTTCTGGTAAAGGACAAAAATCTTAACTTAAAAATGAAGAAACTAAGGTAAAGGAGATTTCCCAAAGTAGCCTCCTAAAGAAGATTTGTGTTTGGCGACCATCCCTCAATTTCAGAGAAATGGGCTTGAGAGACTGAGATGGAAAGCGCTCTCTCACTTTCCCATGCGTGCTTGTGCTCTCTCCCTGTCTCTCTCTGTCTCTAACAAATTGATAATACTGAAGAATTTACTTCTGGTTTTTGAACCTAAGCTATAAGATGAGTATAGCATCTTCTACAATCAGCATCTACAAGAATTAAATAAGCAGTAGCCTGTCAAGCAGGGCTTCTCAGCCTACTGAGTACGACTGGCATTTTGGACCATATAACTCTTTATTGTGAGGAGTTCTCCTGTGCACTGTATTTAGAAGCATCACAAGCCTCTACCCACTACATGCTGATAGTACTCTCCCTCCGATTATGATAACCCACAGTGTCTCTAGATATTGTCCAGTACCCCAAAGGGACAAAATCCTCTCCTGTTGTATCTGGTGAGTTATATGGCCAATAATAAGTGCTTAATAGATGGCAGTCATCATTACCATTATCCTTATTGTGCTCATTTTGTCTACCCACCAGACACTGGTTTTCAGATAGAACACTGTGATAAAATTCATGTTTAAAATTTCCAACATATTCCTAAAAATGTTCTTTAGTAGGAAACATGGCAAGTGGGACGACAAACATCCAGAGGATTGACCAATATGTGATGAAATGCATTTTCAATATGACACCAACGTCTTATATGTAGAAAAGAGATTTCAGAGAGGTTAAAGGAAATATAAAAACTCACAGCTTTGACACATGAAGAAAGTTATGGCCATGAAGCACCACTTCCCAGTCATAAGGTTAAATTATAGCAGAGCTGGGACCAAAATACTGACACACTTACTCCAGCTCAACAAATATTTCATTTCACCATGACAGGTATATTGGGAAAATCCAAATTAGACAGTCAGACTTTACAGTGTCTATTCACCGTCCAAGTGTGTTTTCCCACTAAAGCCCTCTGGTCAACTGGCTAAACTCCTCCAAGTCCCTTCCAGTTTCTACCACTACGCTGTCCAGTGCTTCAGAATACTAACATTCCTCTAGCATCTAGAAGACAGAGACAAATTTAACCAAGGCAAGTTTGGGTAGCAAGAAACTGGTAGCTTCAGACGCTCTAGTGTGCCATAACAAACATTTTCTATGGCAAACATCTTCGGCTGAGATAGAACAGACCATCTTTTACACTTCACTCAACCAAAGTATATTGCTTGACCAGATCAATTTTTGTCTCTAAGACCTACTCAAACAGTACTGCTTACTCTTTTTTCTAAGAATTTTTAGTATTAGAGGCATGTGACATGGTTACCATGCATTCCAAGGAAACAGCATGGGATGGATTCATCACACACTTTGATCTCAGATGTATTATCTTTTCTCTTACAGACTTGTAACCTGCCACTTACTAAAAGGTCCATTTTAAGGATAAGAGTACAAAATGCTTACTGTGCTCTTGAGTAAGAGAATATAAGCAACCAAAAAGTTAAGCAGGAAGCATCAATTTTTGCTTGGTTGTAGTTACAATAATTAAAGATAAATAGAGCCAGGCATGGTGGCTCATGCCTCTATTGCAGGTTCACTGCCAGCCTCAGCAACTTATCACAATTTAGTGAGACTCTGTTTCAAAATAAAAAAATAAAATAGGGCTGGAGGATAGTTCAGAGGTAGAATGCCCCTGGGTTCAATCCCCAATAACACACACACACACACACACACACACACACACACACACACACACACATACAAATTAGTTTAACTTGAGAAGGGCTTTAGATAATAAATTCTGAAAGTGGCTAACTTCATCTTTGATATTCCATGCTGACAAACCTGGGTCCTCACAGTTTGCTCCATCCTCCAGCCTAGGCTATGTCCGTTCAGCACATCATTTCCAAGGTGCTTCTTATCTTACCTATCTTAGCTGCTATTCTTAGAGCCCAGATGCCTGGCTTTCAAGTTGATAATTAATCTAATAAATTAGTCCAAATCACTGTGGTGATGGCTGTCTCTAACAAAAATAGGCCCTGGAGGCAAAAACAGACAAGGATTTGAAGGATAGTAATTTTTACCACATTTATTTTCTTAAGCCTCCATCAATAATATGTGTGATAATAATTTTAGCACCCATATCACAAGTTACCATACACAACACTACTCCTAGCACAAAGTGAATGTCAGTAGTAGCAGCTCTATCATTAAATTTTCTTACATCCTAACATAAGCAGCTCCAATGATGAAATTGTTGAACAAGTCAAAAATAAGAAAACTATACAAAATTTTTTCACAATTAAAAAACAGGAAGTATAATGAAGAATTTTCAAAAAAGGAACATATAGACTTTCTGTTTTTTACATGATGAAATGGTGATATCACCAAAGTAAGCATGTCATCTTGATATAACATCTCTTTCCAGTGGCCTCCACCCCTGGTCTAGCCAAATTAAGTCAAGTTAGTTACTGTTGTTACCTTTCCCATCAAGGAACCATAAAGACTAACAATATTCTATCTCTAACTTCTATGTTCAATTCTCTGAAGGGAGGACAAGGCCCAAAAAATGTGAAAAGTCACAGAGAAATGCTCTTACTGGGTTCATTTGTGAAGTAAAATGGTAGTAATAATATATTACTCAAAGAAATACTCCATGTTAAGCACTGGGCCCTGAGCCTAGCACAAAGTCTCATAAATGTTGATCATTATTATTACTCAGAAGAGTTTCAGAACCTCCCTTCACTGATGTGACAAATGAGACTCCGAGAGATTAAGTAATGTTGCCATGGTAAGTGATGGAGAGGGAAATGGAACCCAGTTTTCTGATGTTTCTGATGAAACATACACAGGATGAAAAGCAAACTCAGAGCCCTATCGCTTCTGCCAACTCTTCCATCATTTCTCCATCCTCACCTCTTCTATGAGTTTCCTAGGGCTGCAATTACAAAGTACCACAGACTAGGGGCTTAAAACCACAGATATTTATTTTCTCACAGTTCTAGAGGCAAGAAGCCTAAAAATGACGGTGTCGGCAGGGATAAGCTCCCTCTGGGACCCTGGATAGACTCCGTCCTTGCCTCATCCCAACTTCTAGTGGTGGCTGGCAATTCTTAGCTCTCCTGGGCCCTCAGCTACCTCTCTTCAGTCTCTGCCTCTGCTGTTGCATGGTTCTCTCCCCTTGAGTGTCTCTGGATATCCCTCTTCTTGTAAGGATGCCAGTCGCATTGGACTAATATCCCACCCTACTCTAATATGACCTTATCTTACCTTGCTTATATCTGCAAAGGCCCTTTTGTCCAAATAAGGTCACATTCCCAGTACCTGGGGTTAGAGTTTGAATATATCTTTTGGGAGGAACATAAGTCAAATTAGTACATCCCCCCTCAACTGAGAACAGTTTATTTTGTTATGGTTTGGTTTGGCTTTTTGGTCAGTCTTACAGCTACATATGGGAAGTTCACTGAAATGTTCTTCATGCTAACTGGACAATTCAGAATTATTGTAACAAAAAGGCAACTATGCCTACTTAACCATGTTTACTTCCCAAGCTCATTAGTGGTTCCATGTGGTGAGAAAAATTTCCCACTCACTGTATCAAATTTAGCACATTTATTTAGTCTGAGTCAAAGCCTGAAATATCCTTTCATTCATTTAAGCCAATTTTCCCCAAGGTCATACAGCAAGACAGGAGTCACAGATCTTTCTCCTGTGAGTCAATCACTATAAAATATAGCACTGAATTTGGTGAAAGGCAGTTAGGCTATAAAATGTGCTTTGCATAATACAGTTTTTTTTTTCATGTAACAAATTCTTATTATTTTTTGATATACATTTGAACTAAAATCAAAGTGTCATTGATCTAAAATAAATTCTGATTTCATATGAATGTTTCTGTAATGAGGCAGTTATTTTTTGAGACTGGACAGCAATCACATTGTCCTTCCAATTTTAAGGGGGTATAGTACTTTTGATTAATAGCCTTTAAGCAAAGCGATGGGTAAAGAATAAAATTTTTTCATTTAATCCTTATCAGAAAATACCAGCAAGTACCATAAAACATAACTTTTTCAATTAGGCATAATCTTTCATCAATGCCGAATTTTTGTGTCAGATTTTTTTATCCTGGAAATTTTGTAATACAAATTTAGTTAGTTTTAATAAAGAAACATTCATTCAGCCACCTAAAAAATGAACTAATCTAAGGTCTGGTCAGATGTACAAGAAACAAATTTTCATTAACATACACCAGAAAAAAATAGCTGCCAAATTTGATCTAGCAGAGGCAAATTGCTTCACAGCATGAAACTGTTAAGAAACATGAGAAGGCTTTTCTAAATTTTACAATGTGGATAAAATTCTCTAAGAATAAATACTACAGTTTATAGAAAACTATAAAGATTTTAGTCAAACTGGTGACTAACTACATGCAGGCAGCATAGCGAAGTGGTCATGTTCCACCTGAGAGTCAGGTTGCCCGGGTTTGAAGCCAAGCCTTAGCCCTGGAGCTGTTGGAAGCGAAGACCGCTACTGAATCTCTAATACTGCTCTCAGCTCTAAAACAGGGATAGTGGTAATAGTACTGATTTCTAGGATTTTAATTAATAATAGATTAAATGACCATAAAATCTTTGGCATAATGCCTAATTGCTAGTATTATTAAGAGCACCTGTTCACACCTGGCAGGTATCAAAAAATGCCTGGTTTCAAATGACAAGTGCTATAAATTACTGCTATTAAAACCTTGGACAAGTAACTTAACCTCGTTGAGCATCAAATTCCTTAAACGTGGAAATGAGTAACTTCCTTAAGGATACAAAATAGTATAATGTATATGCATCACTTAGCCCAATACTGGAATTCTCTAAGATCTAGGGGAAAATGTGTATTTCCTTATATCTTCATGTTAGAATTAAATTTTGCAAATAACAATTGGTTCATCATTTACTTGTACAGAAAATTTTGTCATTTAAAAATTACTGTCACAAATCTAAAACAAAGAATTATTCTGTGCCTACGGGGTGGGAAGTTTTAGATTTTTGCAAATGTGAATAGCGCAAGATTGATCCAGACATGGGTTTTAGAAACATATTCACTTAAGTTCTATTCTCGATACTCTCTGGTAGTTCATGAACAGACACTTGCCATAAATTTCACTCTTTTCTAGTATTTTTTAGCTGCAAAGAAAGAGGCTAACATATTTCAAATGAAAAGTCTTGATGTATAGTCCCACACAAACCAGAAAACAACCCAGTAATGTATGCAGCTCTATTTGTTTAAATCATTCAGATATAAAAAGTATTATGAAGCACATTCGCAGATTACTTTCCCTTTTGCCGATCTTTTTTACAGGAGCCTTCCCAGCAGCCATACTTGGTACTGAGATGTTAATATTGGTTCCCTTTCAGGTCTGGATTGTGTCTTACTTCCAGACTGCTCTATCTAGACTACTACTGAAGAACAGATCCTCTCCTCCAGAGGGAGCCATGTCAGGTCTGTACTTACCTATTAAAAAATAAAGTCTAATGCCAGGCGTGGTGGAGCACACCTGTAATCCCCTAATACTTGGTAGACTGAACAAGCGGATTGCAGGTTTGAGGCCAGCCTCGGCAACTTAGTGAGGCATGCAGCAAATTATTAAGAACCTGTTTCAAAAAAAATAAATAAATAAAATAGGACAGGAGGTGTAACTCAGAGGTAGAATATCCCTGGATTCAATCCCTAGATGCACGTGCGTGCACACACACACACACACACACACACACACACACACACACGAACAAAGTCTAGAAGTCAAACCCTGCTAATTTCTCCACAAACTCTACCAATTTCTCCTTTGCTATCTCCTACTATGCTAAATATTCAGCTAAGTATTCAGTTTCCCAAAGTCTTTCACCAATGAGATATAAGCAGAACTCTGCTGAGGGAGTCAGTCGCTCTAGAACTTTGCTTTTGTAATCAAACATGACACATGTGTGGCTGACACTATCCTGACAGATCCCTCTTTTTCTACCTCTACCTCGAACATGATATTTCATACAGCAGTGTCTTTTTTTTTTTTTTTTGGCAGTACTGGGGATTGAACCCAGGGGCATTCTACCTCCGAGCTACACCCTCAGTCCTATTTTTTATTCTTTATCTTGAAACAGGGTCTCACTAAGTTGCAGAGTGCCTCACTAGGTAGCTGAGGCTGGCTGCAAACCCGGATCCTCTGGTCTCAGCCTCCCAAATGCTTGGATTACAAGTGTGCACCCCCGTGCCTGGCTCAGCGGTGTCATTTTGCAATCAAGAACCAATCAACAAACACAAGGACCAGCTGCTTGAGGAGGGTCACAACAGTGTTCTAATTCTAAAAACCTAGATCCAGAGTGAGGGATTATTCTTCCTCAGCCAGATGTATGAGGAGCTGTTAGACTGTAAGGACAGAGGCAGAAGGCAGAGTGACCATAGCTACAATGGCACACTAAGGGAAGACTTTATATGCATATTCAAATCAACACCTGTATCTGGCATCATCAACACCACTATCTCTGAATATAGGATAATTACTTAATATATATTTGAAAAATAAGTCAAATTTTTTGAAATGCTAAAGCACTATGTAAATCTAAAATAGCTCTATAACTAACTATGTTTCTATTGAGAAAAATAAAGACTACAGTATAATAGTGGAAACCAATAGAACTGGGATAGTTTATGCAAAAATTTATGCATTTCTTTGATTGAAGTACATATATATTTATATATAAAAGAGTGTGTTAAAAGCAAGAATCCAAGTGAAAAAGTCATAAATTATAATGCTGAAGAAAGTCATGTTCCAAAATAAGACTTGTTTTCTTCAGCAGTCTGGATAACATTTTACCTTGTGTTCAAACTATCCATGCATGCAATGAATGCAGTTTAGTCAACCTCAAATTATACCCCACTTCTGATCATCTCGCAGAAACTCAATCCGTGTCCATGGAAATGTAGCATTACATTTGTAGAGCTAAGTAAAAGAAATAATACTTGGCATTTAAATGTATGAGGCGCCTTTAAATTGTCTCTCTTTTTTATTTAAATATTTCAGCCTGGAAAAACAGGCTAAAAATACAACATAATATTTCATAGATTAAATCAGAATTCAATCTTGGCCTGGTCAATCACAGTATTGTGATTAATTTATTCATAAATAAACTGATATCTTTCTGTGTCTTCTTGAGCTCATCTTGCCCATTTCTTAAATTAAAATCGACTGATAGGACTTTAATTTATATGCACTTGAATTTATTTTAATTTGGTTTATCATTCGTCTTTCCTACAGGAATAGGAAGTCTTCCCTATGTTTAAGGGGGAGTCTTCCCTATGGTCAATTTTCCCACAATAGTCTACATCTTATTTCCTCCTATTTCTTGGCCACCTTCTTCCAACACTTAATTCTACCTTCTCCTGTACTGGCTCTTCATTTTAGGGCTATAAATCCATTCAACAGAAACAAAAGAAAACAACAAAAAAATACCCCTAAACCTGCAAACATTGTATACCTACCTACCTAGTACCTAGGGAATGTCCCTGCTCTGCCATACATTTCAAAAGGAGAGATACAACAAGCTTCCTCATATCCCATATGTACAGTCATTGTATGCTGGTAAAAGCTTAGCAACTGGATCTCACAGAAAAAAAAAAGTGTATGTAAGTGTATGTGTGTATGTGTGTGCACATGAGCTAATGCATGGTACATATATACATTTGTTTACACATGTGTGTATACACACAGCTTCATTAAAAATAGTGCAAAAAAAATAATGCTAATATGATGGAGATATAGCACACAATTTACAAATAATAATATAATATGCTTTACTGTAAATTGCATATAGCCACTGTTTCTTTTTTTTTTTTTTTGCCATACTGGGGATTGAACTCAGGGGCATTCTACCTCCGAGCTACACCCCCAGCCCTATTTTGTATTCTTTATTTTGAAACCGGGTCTCACTAAGTTGCAGAGTGCCTCACTAGGTAGCTGAGGCTGGCCGCGACCACTGTTTCTTACAAAGAGCTTTCACTGATACCGACCTAATATGTTCTGACATGAATGTTGGTTGATATTTTCTTCTGCACTAAGTAAGATGAAAGTGAAACAATTACTGTATTTGTTGGAATTTCTCTTACTCACCAATAATGGGAGCAATTTCTTTCTTAATTGGAAAATAGTTTACAAATACTGGAAGAGTATTTCTTCAAAAATGTTTGTGCTATTCACAATGTAATTGCTATATATATCCAACGAGAGTTTAAGTGTACTCTGCCTTCTTAACAACTTCAGTCATTTTCTCAAGTCTAGAAAATCAGCAAAACATAATCTCTCTGATTTGTAGCTTTTATTTGCCAATTTCTGTGGTGTAAGTACTCCCACCAGGGCTAATTTCAAGATACCAATGTGAAGTCAAACAACACAGACTTGAAATGTTCAGTAACACAGCATTGAATATACATTTACCATTCAGATAAAATTCCTAGTGTTATACCTAGGATCTGGAATGTCCCCTAAGAGTTCATGTGTTGAAGGTGTAGTCCCCAGTGCAACAATTTTCAGAGGTGGTACTTTAGGAAATGACTGGATCATAAGGGCTCAGACTTCATTGTGGATAAATACACTGAAAGGATTCCTAAGTTGAATGAACTACTGGGAGGTGGTGAAAAATGTAGGAGGTGGGGCCTATGTGAAGGTAAAAGGTCCTTGAGAGCATGCCTTTGGGAACTGTATCTTGTCCCTGACTCTTTCTTCTCCCTCTCGCTGCTTCCAGGCCACCAGGAGATGTACAGCTTTGCTCTGTCATGCCCTCCCTGCCATTATGTTCTGCCTCATGACAGGCCCACAACAGTGGAACTCTGAAATCAAGAGCCAAAATAAATCTTTCCTCCTCTAAGTTGTTTTTCTGAGGTATTTTGTTACAATGACAGAAAGCTGACTAACACAGATATAAATCACCTTTAAGAGCAAAGACAATAAAAAAATGCAGTAAAATAATTCAGGAGGGTCAGTTTTAATGTTTATTATATTATTTAATATAATGTATTTAAATATAAGGGTTCATCATTAGTAGCTTTGTTTACCAACCAGCTTACACAATTCCTGAAAGTTTAACCAGTCTGGATCTCACAAGTCAGCATAAGCCAGACCCAGCACACCACTGGATGGAAATATCATGTGTACCCCTACTGCTCTATGCACCTGCTCTTGCTAGGGTCAACATGGGCTTGCCATTCCAAAGCCATGGAACTTTTTACTCTATTTCACTTGATTTCTCTGTAATATTCCCAACCCTTTCAATTACCATTCTTTCCCAGCTTCGCTTACTCATCTACCATTCTCCTTCAGTGGTCATGTTATGCTAAGGTTAGCCCCCTTTTCTGCTCATTTTCACACCCAGCTTTGGCAATCTCACTAATAGCTTCAAGTCAGCAACTATTCACCAATAACTTAGCAGACCAGACTATGCTAAATTCCAGAATGGATTGCAGGCTGCATTATGAGTTAACTCCCCTTCTCATTTACTTACTAATTAGGTAATTAGTTGGGTAATTATTTATGTCTGTCTCTCCCACTAGACTGTAAGTTTCCCAGACATCTGGAACACTGTGACTCTTTTCTTGCCATATCCTTGGAGTCAAGCACATTATCGAGTATATCTACACTCTAGGAACCCATGAAGGTAAGAATGAATAATCAGGAGGCATTTCAAACTCAACATGTATAGAACATGACTCAGTAAATGTCCCCTAAAATGTGTTCTCTCCTGAATTCTAATTATACTAAATGTTAGCAGCATCTGACCCTGGCCCCATGTGAGAAACTCTCATACTCCTCCTATCCCTGTACTTCCCATATCCAGTCACTCATGACTACCAACCTCCTCACCTCCTAAATACTTTTCAAATCTATTCCCTCTCTCCCATCATCAAGACTACTTCCTCAGCTTAGACTCACTTTTGGGCTGGACTCTTCAATAGCCTCCTGAGCCCTTTACCCCTTGTTTCTCCCCACTCCAACTTAACTGCAGAGTTCTACTAAAACCAACTTTTAAAATTCATGACCATGGCCCTCTGTGTTTAATAAGTGATCAACGTTGCTCTACTACCTAGAAGACAGACTCTAAACCCCAGTCTTTACAAAGTCCCTATGGTCAGGACTCCCTCTGGCTACCGGGCTTTGATCACTTTCCACTTTCCCTAGAGAAGCCTACACTCCACTAGCACACGGCTGTGGTCCCCTACCCTCTTTCACAGTTCTGGGCCTCTGCATATTTACTTCTCTCTGCCTGTAATATCCCTTCTCTCTTGATCACATGATTGTTATGGTTTGGATATATTCTGTCTCTCGGAAAAGTTCATGTATTGGCAATGCAAAAGTGTTCAGAGGTGAAATAATTGAATCATGAGGGATCTAATCTCATCAGTGGATAAATCCTCCACTGATTGACAATTTGAATGGATTTACTGGGTCGTAACATACATAGGTGTGGCTTTGGAGATTATATCCATGCCCTCCCCTTTCCTTTGTGTTCTCTTCCCTCCCCTCCTCTTCTTCCTCTTTCTCTTCCTCTTCCTCTTCCCCCCACCTCCTTCTGGCCTCCATGATGAGAGAGCAGTGTCCCTCCTTGCAGCAGCCTGCCACAGCTGCCGCCATTATGCTTTGGATCCAACCCTATGGACGGAAACCTCTGAAACTGTGAGCCCCAATAAATCTTTCTTTCTCTAGGTTTTGTGCATCAGGTATTACCATCACAGCAGTGAGAATACTGATTGAAACAGTAGTCAAGGCTCATCACAGGTACCCTTGCCACTGTGAAGCTTTTCTTGACCCCTAAACACAGGTCCCAACTCTGCACTTTCATAACACCCTGATCCCTTTTGTCACAGCATGTGTCCCCTTCAATAATGGTTACTCTTGAACCTTTATTACTTCCCCACTAGGCCACTTGCACAGCATCTACCACAGGGACAAGCATATAGTAGGAACTCAGAGTTCCTAGCAAGACTGAAACAAACCATTTGTTCTGCAGGGAAAGTATACATCCAAGTAGCTTCTGTCCCTTTCAAAACCACTCACCTTGAAAGTTATCCACTTAGTTTAATGATGATGGCATTACTCCAAGTATTTTTGGAAGTCAACTTTTTGAATTGTCTGGGGAATGTTCTTTAAATTATTTCAAGTGAGGCCAAAGAAACATTATTCTGAACAGATCTAAGGCCTAGGAAGAGCCATAGGTGTGCAATATAATACCCTGTCAAAAATGAAGAATGAAATACCTAAAAGATCATGTAATTATTGATATGGGGGGACTAACAGGCTGGCTCACAAGCATGCCAAACTGGTAAATCAAAAAAAAAAAAGTATATATTTTTATGGTACCAAGGATTAAACCCAGGGCATTCTACATCTGAGTTATGCCCCCAGCCCTATTTTATTTTTTTTTTTTATTTTTGAAATGGAGTCTCACTAAGTTACTGTGCATTGCTGGCCTTGAGCCTGTGGTCCTCCTCCCAAGTACAGGCATGTACCACCACATCCAGCTTCAAAAAATATTTTGAGCCATGGCCATTACCTTTTAAAGACATTTGTAACTCTAAGATCGTTACTTTAATTGGCAATATGAATGTTCATATATAATTATAAGAAACCTACTTGATATATCACAGGAAACTCTTCAAATTAGCATTTCCATAGAGTGTCCAATGTGAACAGTTATTGTTTTAATGGTGTAGGGGAGAGCAGTGATTCAAGAAATTTAACATAGTATTAAGTAAAGTTTAAAAAAGGTTTATTCATTCCTAGACTTTCTCAGAGCTGTTAATATCTTACTATGACTCTCCATGAAGTATATCTATGATATGCAGGGTTTATACAATTCTTTTAATATCATAATCCTTTTTTCTTGCAGATATTGTGGGATCAATGCCCATAAACCTTGGGAAAATACACTTCACTTGGGGCTTCATGCTTCTTTCAGCACTATGACTTGTAATACAAGAACTATATTGATACCAGTAGCTGCTTATGAGGTTACTGATAACTACCTTACATGCCTGCTATGTTTGGGCTGTGGTTTGTTCTCCAATGGTTCAGTACTGAGAGCTTGGTCTCCAGTTTAACAGTATTGAGAGGTGGTGGATCTTTAAGAGAAGAAACCTAGTGGAAGGTGAGTACATGATGCAGGCATTGTCCTTATAAAGGGATAAATGCAGGAGTGAATTAGTTCCCTCAAGAGCAATTGTTATAAAACAGTGAGCCAGGCCCCTCTCTGAACTCTTGCTTCCTCTCTTACCACATGTCCTCTTGCTTGTGCTCACATCATGTGATGCCATCACCATGTTGTGATACAGCCAGGTGGCCCTCACCAGATCCCAGTGCAATGCTGTTTGGATTTTCTAGACACAGAATTATGAGCCAAGTAAATCTCTTTCTTTATAAATTGCACAATCTCAGATATATGTTACAGCAACACAAAATGTAATAAGACAACATTATGTCTCATTTATCCTTACAACATATCCTTAAAACAATTTTCAGTTAAGGGGAAAGGAGATTAAGAAAGTTTAAATAGCCAATCATAAACTACATAGCTAGTTATCAATAGATAGAACATCACAGCAGCCTGACCAAGTCGGTCCAAACGCTTATCCTAACCAATGAGTGGGTTCTCACCCACACTGCCTCCAGGCTGCTCCTCAAACTCTTCTGGAATATATTGTTCCTTCATAAATTCCCCACATAGCTAACTCCTATCCGTTACTTTAAGGTTCATTTTATCCACTTTCCCTGGGACGCCTTCACTGCCAACTGGCTAAAAATAACCATCCCCATGGTACCTTAGTCCTTTCATGGAACTTATAAATTTACTGTCTTATACACACTGCATTGAAAGGCCAGATTCACACATCCTAAAAGGAAGAAGGCTTTTGACTGGCTAACATATTTATGATAAGATACGATTCAGGGTCTCTACATTTCTACTGCTTTCTCAGGGTAAACATCTTAATAAATTTGAAATATAGCTTTAAACTTTTGAAGTATTTTCAGGAACATATCTCATTTGATTCTCAGCTTTGAAAGAAAGAACATATATATCTTTATAAAGGAAGAGCCAAAACTTTAAAACCAAGTGCCTCTACAAAAAAAAATAGTATATCACATAAGCTAGTACAGCACTTACACACAGTAGGTACTTATCTAGGTATTGAGTAAATGCTTGAGCAAGGCTAACTCGAGTTCTGATCTTTTTCAAGCATCAGCACTCCTCCCACGGTGATGCACCACCTCCATACATAACGGATGCTATTGATGTCCACCCACACCCCTGGCCATTACTACTTGAATGTGTGCCCACAGACTTCCAACTGCCAACACTCTGATTTCTGTGCCTGAGGCTTTTCTCTGGGACTGAAGGCTGGACGCTCTGGGCCATAATGCCCCCTGGAAGCAGCCCTCAACTAAAGAGAAACTGGCTCCATGGTAAAGTACCCTAGTTCCCTTGCTTCTCCTGTAGATAGTTCTAAGGCAGAATTTCTAGTTTTCCCCAGAAGAACTCAAATTCTGCTTCCTAAAACCAAAGCTGGCTTAATAACAAACCCTTTACTGACTGACTGCCTTCCCTACTCCTGCCCATGTTTATTTGCCTTCTAACTAAACGACTTGCACTCAAATCTCTGTCACAAAGTCTGATTCTGGGATCCCAAATGAGATACAAATAGGATAGATGAGAGTTTCTACTTTGACAAATCAAAGGTAAGAAATAGAAGGAATAATTTACAAATAATTAATCACATTTTTCAAAGAGAAAACATTAATCAGCCATGATTTACATTGCATAGTTAACAAAAACAAAATGGGAGCTAATGTTAATATAAGAATTTTAATTTATGAATTTTCTGACATGATAAAGATTGTTTTGAAAAGTATAGAAAACAATTTAAAAATCTGATGATGAAAGTGCCATTTACATCCACTTTAGGTCATAAATCTAATACTTTCTTAGGTAAATAGGTTGAGAAAAGTGCAATCTCTCACATATTTTTCTTCTACTCTTTTTGAGATAGCTTTTTAAGTGGAGAGAGAGACAGACAGACAGACAGACACATGGGTTATATGTTTGTTTCAGTGAAGCCATCTAATTACACATGATCTTCAGTAAAGCAAACATAAGTAGTCTCATACATGTACATCTAATATGTGCATCCGTTTATTTAAATTTTACCAAGCATTTTCTATGTAGAAGTACTGAGATTTAGTTATACAGATTAAAGAAAGACACAAAAGCTATCCTTATAGAGTTCCCAATCCAAATAGAGAGAGATAGGAAAACAAATAGCTACCATTTAAGGTGACAAGGGATGCCTAGCATGTTTGGGGGGCACAAACACCCTATGTATCCTTCCTAACCAACATAGGGCAGGGGAGAAGGAGACAGAAGCAGCAAAACTGCATTAAGCTTAACATGATGTGTGTTCTAAAAGGTCCTGGTTGCCCACACTCAGCCAACTATATTTCATTTCAAATTAAAACAAAAACTATAAAGCCCAATATTTATGTATACACTGAAATTTCAAAAGCTTCTTTCTAATTTTTCTGATTACAAAATTTAGGTATACTCATCAACATAAATCTTTTCATTTTGCAGGGTACTGCTGCTTGGTTCTGGGGAACCTAGGTCTAAGTCTCCTCTTAAATAATCCAGCACTGGTGTCTAAGAAGTGATTCCAAGGGAGGTAGAATATGAACTAAAGCTCGAAAAAAAATCAGGCAATTCAAGAGATAGGTGAGAGGAAGGAAGAACAAATGAGATTTCTCCAGTAGAAATGAGTAACTAGGTAAGACCGAGCCACAGCATGGGACTCTCAGGACAGTTGGTAGATGAGGATAGGAGCACAAGGAGAGAGACAGGTAGGGGATGTGAAATGGCTAAAGAACAGGAAATGAGACTGGAGAGACCAGCAAAGGTCAGATCATGAGGGATCCGGAAGGCTAAGAAGTTGGCTTTGTCTGTTGTTTGGGGTTTGTTTGGGTTTTTTGTTTGTTTGGTTGGTTGGTTAGTTTGTTTTAGGTAGGGCTGTGTGTGTGTGTGTGTGTGTGTGTGTGTGTGTGTGTGTGTATGTGTGTATGTGTTACTGGGGATCAAACCCAGGGGTTTTTCTACCTCTATACCCTCAGTTCTATTTTTATTTTTTGTGTGTTTTGTACTGGGGATTGAATCTAGGGGCATTCTACCTCCAAACTACATCCTCGTCTGTGTGTGTGAGAGAGAGAGAGCGAGAGAGAGGGGGAGAGAAAGAGACATTGGAGATTGACCTGAGGGGTGCCCTACCTCAGAGCCACATTCACAACCCTATTTTATTTTAGTTTAAAACAGTGTCTTGCTAAGTTGCCTAGACTATCTTTGAACCTGTGATCCTCCTGTCTCAACCTCCCAAGTACTTGAATTACAGGTGTGTGCCACCATGCCTGGCTTAGTTTTTGTTTTGAAACAGGGACTCACTAGGCTGCTGAGAGTTTCTGTAAGTTGCTGAGGCTGGTCTTATCTCTGCCTCCCAAGTACTAGGACTACAGGCATGCACCACCACGCCTGACTTCCCAATCTTATTTTTATTTTTTAAACAGGGTCTTGCTGTCCATAAGTTGCTGAGGCTGGTCTGAAACCTGCAATCCTCCTGTCTCAGCCTCCTAAGTATTGGAATTAAAGGTGTGTACCACCATGCCTGGTTAAGAGCTTTTGTGTGTTTTGTTTGGGTTTTGTTTTTACTCCCTATTTTTTAAGGTATAAGTCACACAACCATAAATTTACCTTTTAACCTGTACAACTGTGTGATTATGAGTTTATTCACAGAGTTGTGCAGCCATCAGCACTATCTAATTCCACAACCTTTTCATCACCCCAAAGAGTAGTCTCATTTTCACTGGGACTCACATCCTATTTCCCCTCCCCTCTGACCCTGGTGACCATGACTCTATTTTTTGTCTCTAGATATTTAATATGCAGAGAATCATTTAATGTATGGCCTTTAAAGTTGGGCTCCTTTCACTTAGCACAATGTTGTCAAGGCTTGTCCACATATGGCATGAACCAGTATTTCATTCCTTTTTTAAGGTCCGGGGAATATTCTATTGTGTAGCAATACCACATTTTCTTTAAAAATTTGTTCATCAGGTGTTAGACATTTAGGCTGTTTCCATTTTTGGGCTATTATAAATAGCTATGAACATTAACATATACATTTTTTTGTTGGGAAATATGTTTTCAATTCTACCTAGAAGTATAATTGCTGGGTAACAGGTAACTATATGCCTAAGGTTTTGAAGAACTCTTAAAACTGTGTTCCAAAGTAATGTACCATCCTACATTCACACCCAATGCTGAAGAGTTTGAAATCATCCAGAAGGCAGATGAGCTACTCAAAGTCCTGAGGCTGAATGAAAATATATTAAAGTTTTAATTGTAGACAGGTCACTCTAGAAGTCATGTGGAAGATGATTATAGTATCTGACAAGACAAGAGGCATAAAAGTCTGAATTCTGCAAGAAAGCCAGGTAAAGCAACAAGATTGTTTAATTAAGATAGTAGTAGTAGGGATGAGAAGGACGAATTGGAATTGAAAAGAAAAGGACAGGAAAAGGAAATAGCCTTTAGTAACATTAACGAAAAACTTAAATTGCCTAAGAGTATGATAAACTTAAATTGCTTAAAATATCAGGCAAGTAATGAAAATATATATAAAACACACCAGATGTAAGCATTAGGGAGTTGAACGAAGAAGAATGTGTCTCCTTTAAAGGAGGCAGTTGTAACGGCTTCAACCATCTAATGCTATAAGAAATGTGGAGTGTGGTTAAATTTTCTCCTTGTTCTAGGAAAGTGAGGCAAGAATCAGAATATGGCCACTCTGAAGGGGTGGATTAAAGAGCTGCCCACAAAGGAGGCAGTGAGGGAGCGGAAGGGCTGAGGGGCACTGTCCAAAGGTGAGGGCGGAAGCAGAATGAAATGCCACAGGGAGACATTTCACACTGGGCACTAAAAAATGGACTTTGGAATTTGACAACTAAGAAGTATGGAGCACAGGAAAATGGGGAAAAAAGTACTTGGTGACTATGAGAAAAATAGAAAGCTGATTTTTTTTTTTTCAGTACTGGGGATTGAACCCGGGGGCATCCTATCTCTGAGCTATATCCCCAGCCCTATTTTTTATTCTTTATTTTGAAGCAGGGTCTTACGATCCTCCTGTCTCAGTCTCCCAAGTACTGGGATTACAAGCATGTACCACCACACCCGGTGAAAGTTGAATAATTTAACTATCTCCCTATCTGTCTTCCCAAACCTTGTTTTCTTCAAAAGTCAGCATAGGAATTATGTGCCTCAATTGTATATTTAAATTTCTCAGAGAAAAACCAGCTAGGTATAGTTGTATTGTCCTCTTCAGCTAACAGATATCGACTAGTCTAGTTTTTTGTTTGTTTTTTTAATTGAAGTCCTCTGAAAAAGTTTGAATTATATGATGTACAACCTACTTGGCCCTTTCAAGACTATATGCTTTATAAGAAAAAAAAAAACAAACAAACAAAAAAAAAAAAAACAATGGCAGAATAGTACATAGCTTTGGCTGCATATGACAGAAACCCCAAATTACAGTGATTTAGAGAAAACTCCATGGCAGGGAGTATAGCTCAGGGGTAGAGTGCTAAGCATGCCAAAGGCCCTGCTTTCAGTTTTCAGCATAGCGAAAGAGAAGAAAAAGGAAGAAGAAGAAGACGACGACGACAGAGAAAACTCCAGGCTACCGTGGCAACTCTGCTTCAAAATGTCATCCATCCTTGTCCCAGGCATTTTTAAAAAACCTGTTTGTGGCCAGGCATGGTAACATGCACCTGCAATCCCAGTACTGGGAGGCTGAGACAGAAGGAATGCAGGTTCGAAGCCAGCCTCAGCAAGTTAGCCAGACCATTTCAAAATAAAATTTTTAAAAAATGAAAAGAGTATAGCAAGGAAGTTGAGTGCTCCTGGGCTCAATCGACAATACCAAAAAGGAAAAGAAAAGAAAAGAAAAGAAACCTGTTGCTCTGCCATGCTCAGAGTGCTGGCTTCCTTAGCAAGGCCAAAGACATCTCCACATCCCAGAATGTGTGATGGAACAGGAGACAGCATACCTCTGAAGGGCCCATCTGAGAGTTGCACAAATCACTTCTGCTTATATCCTATGGGCAGAACTCTGCCACATGGTACAAGTCCCAGCTGCAAGGGAGGCTAAGAAATATCATCTTTTTTCTATAGGAATCTGTCTCCAGCTAAAATTGAGAATCTCTGTCTAAAGACAATAAGAAAAAGAGGTACAAGAAGACAACTAGCAGTTTCCACCCGAGTGATACTCAATTTTTTAAGATTCTGTTCTTAAAACTCTATAAATTATTTACATTTTGGTTCAGTTTTACAAGAGAATATAAATCTGGCCTAACCTTTATGATTAAATATTGGAACTAGTGATGTAACATCATCACAATTTTGGCTTCACAATGCTGATATTTATTTCGGCATTGAAGACAGTTAAAGCTAATTTTAATTTCTTCTTACTAAATTATTTTCTGAAGAATTCTAACGCAACTCCAGTCTCCTTGCCATGCTTAACAACTAGCTTTCAAAAGACTACATTAAAAACTCAAATTACAAAATTTAAAAATCATTGACATATTCCCACAGCATATGGAACTATACCACCTCAAGAATTCTTTTAAATTTTCACAGTCAATTGTGCCCTTACTGCCAGAAAACTCTTGAAGTAACGAGATGTATTCACTATAGCAAGATGTGCTCCTGAATTTTGACACTCTATTCTCATATTAGTTCACAGTCCTATATTTTATCACTCAAATACAAGAGAGGATTAAAAATAAGATAATTCATCAGCACAAAGCTCACTGCTGCTTGATGTATGAATATTCTAAAAGCCTATCCATGAACTATAGAATCTCTAAAATAAATAAAAAAGGAACAATCCAGAAAAAGTGATCCAATTTGAAGTACAGTAATGTATGAGCTGTTTTATGTTCATTCACATCTACCTAATTCGAGAGTATATTATTTCGAAGCTCTTTGGCTTCTATCTTTTTTTTCTAAACATGATACTTTCCTATAGTAGAATGGGGGGGGGGTCTTAGGGGTTAAACACAGGAGTGTCTGTCTTTGAGCTACATTCCCAACATTTTTTTTAACAGGGTCTGGCTAAGTTGCTGAAGGTCTTGCTAAGTTGCTGAGGCTAGCCTGGAACCTGTGATCCTCCTGTCTCAGTCTCCCAAGTACTACTGGAATTATAAGCATGCACTACCACACTCAGCTACTAGCATCTTTTATACACTTTAAAGTATATAAATTATTGTGTTCAACAAATTTAACTTCTTAATCTTTGACTGGTTTACCTTAAGAATGATTTTGAATGGCTATAGTGAGAAAATCATCAAGCATGATATAATACATTTTTGACCATGAAACCTGAATATGTTTTTAGTATAAAATACTCACTAAAAAAACTAGACACTGTTTTTAAAATGAAGTGTAATGTTATAATAAATCATACCAAATTTAATAATAAGTACTTAAATCATCTTACAAATAATCTTGACCAACAAGATTTTACATGTGAAAGAAAAGGAATGAGAGATACCTACTTCCAACTGAGATAGAGTATGAGGAACTGAAACCGCTAGTCAGCCTAAAAAAATGAGAATTCTGTAAAAAATATTAAAAAAAAAATTTCCAAGACACTGAATACTAGGGAATAATCTTTGAAAAGCGAAAAACATATGAAGCGAACCCTAGAAATGGAAAACTGGAGATCACAGGACAGAGTGATGAATGAAGGAGAGTAAAACAGAGACATCTCCAGGTGTCTACACATAGAAAGATCTCTGAGAATTCAGCAGAGTATTGATCCACACATTTATGTGAGGCAACGATCCAAGACCACAGAAAAGAACCACATGAAAGGATTGGAGGGAAGAGTACCTACCACTCACCCAAGGCTGAGAATTATACCAGTTCCTACCACCCATAATGGAAAACCTTGTACTTCATGAGGTGCTACGTTTGGTGCTCAGAAACTAATCTTAAAAACGAGACCAAAAGGATTACGCCAGTTCCAAGTCACTAACTGCATCCCAGAAAAAATGTGCTCAAGAAAATGTATAGAAATAAGAAAACATTCAGCACACTACAAGGAAAAAATCACAGCATCTAACCTCAAAAATTACTAAGCATGCAAAGAAGTAGCAAAATATAACACATACCCAAAAAAATCCAAAAATATTGACCAAGAGTTGAAAGAGACATTATAATTTGCAAATGAGGTCATTAGTTATTATAAATCTATTCCATATGTTCAGAAAGTTTAATAGAGACATGAACGAGGCTTAAAGCAACCAAATCAAACTTCAAGAGATGGAATTATAATGTTGAGGAGAATAAGGCACATGTGATTACTGGGTAGTTAACCTAAAGACATAGTGATAGAAACTATCCAAAACAAATCATTAGAGAAAAAGGAATAAGAAATAAGCAGAGCATCAGTGAGCCTAATACAGATGTAACTGGAGTCCCTAAAAGAGAAGATAAAGGGGAGGAAAACTCCCCCAAATTGGAAGAAGGAATAATTTTTGTTCTAATCTAATAAAAACTATAAACCCATGGGTCCAAAAAGCACAGTCAACCCAAACCAAAAGAAATATGAAAAAAGCTATACCAAGACACATCAAATCAAATTATTTAAAACCAGTAATAAGGAAAAATACCATAGGATATGTTAATATATTAAAATAAAACAAAAATAAGGGTGGCAGTAGACTTCTAATAAAACATAAAGCAAATAAGTAAATTGTGCAACATCTTTGAAGTACTAAAAAAAAAATCTATCTAGAATTCTATATGAAACAAAAATCTCACAAAAGTAAGGTGAAATAAAGATGTTTCCAGACATACAGAAGCTCAAAGGGTTCATCACCAGCAGACTTGTGCTGCAAGAAATGTTGCAGGAAGTCCTTCAGGCAGAGGAAGATGATGCTGAAGGAAATCTGAATCTACACAAAGGAACAAAGAGCCCTTAAAATGGCAACTACATAAGTAAATACAAAAGAGTGCTTTTTTATAATAAAAATATCTTTAAAAGATTATTTACTGATTTCATTTGTTTGTTTGTGGTACTGGGGATTGAACCCAGGAGCATTCTATCTCTGAGATATAATCCTAGCATATTTTTTTATTATTTATTTCGATACTGAGGATTGATCCCAGGGGCATTTTACCCCTGAACTACACCCTCAGCCCTTTTATTATAATTTATATTTTATTTCAAAACAGGGCTTCATTACGTTGCTGAGGGTCTCGCCAAGTTGCTGAGGCTGGTCTCAAACCTGCAATCCTCTTATCTCAGCCTCCCAAGTACTAGGATTACAGGGCTGGGCTACCATGCCTGGTTTTACTATTTTAACAAAGAAATAATGTAGTGTGGTTTTAAAACATATGCAAAAGAAAAAGAACAGGGTATGAATTATAAATGTATTTTTGATACTTGAAAATAACAAATTCATACAAGAGTATTTCAGATCTGATATTCTAAAGAAATTAAGACTATAGTGATTATTTTGAAATTCCATTCCATTTGACCTATACTTTCTCATTTGGCTTAAGTGGCTTTAACATTATATTTATTGAAAATAACTGAAGTTGAATTATTATATTTGTTTTCATAAAGACAAGGTAGTCAATAACTTCAAAAGGATGTTCTTATTAGTAGCAAGCTAGGTCACAAGGTTAGGCCATGGCTTTTACTGAAAGTTATAAACAGTAGCAAACAACAATTGTTGCACTGTAATACTAAACTGGAGTATTTATTTTAATGTAGGTAACTGTTAGAAATTGGGTCAAACAGATAAGTAGGAGATTTTAAAAATATATTTTTAGCCCAAGTCACACACAAAAAAAAGTTCCCTTTCTTACTTCCCTGGTCTGCAGATACTGAGCATTAGGCCCAATTCTCATTAGGGCTTTTTAAGAGATTGTTTATCAGGAAGGTTGGGGGAGAAGACAAAGTAGGACTAGCTATTCAACATTTAGAGGCCAGTGAAAGACCAAAGCACAGTTGGAGATTGACAAGTACAAAATGCTACACATTGCTACTGAGTTTCTCTCTGATTATATGAAACCCATTCACAAGCACATCTACCAGTTCCCTCCGTGAGAAGACACTGGCAGAAGTGAAAACAACTACAGTGGACATCAGTTATTTGCATAGTGAGGAAACGGTGGAAACAGTGGGCTCCATGAAGAATATCTAGTACAGACAAAACTGCTTTGGAAAAGGGGTTTACTCATCCATAAAGTATAGAGTCTTTTGTGTATGTTACCCGAATCAAAGTGCTGATGCACAATCAAGTACAGGAACTACGAAGCTAAAGTAAAACTGAACAAAAAGCAAGTCTCCATGCATAAACTGGTACATCCAAATTGCCATGTAAGACAATTATTAAATTGCCAGCAGTAAACAGAATATGAGTGGAAATGTCTAAAGTGTTGCTGTTTGCTAGCAGAGTTTATTTCAATTCCTTTGTAGGGTTAGCCTCTATAACTGTTACATATAACTAGATTTAGTGTTCTTACAAATATTAAAGAAGAAGTTGGGCATGGTTGTGCATGCCTATAACCCCAGGACTTGGGAGGTTGACACAGAAGGGTTACAGGTTACAGGCCAGCCTAGGCAACTTAGCAAGACTCTGTTTCAAAATAAAAAAATAAAAAGGACTGGGGGTATAGCTTGAAGGTAAAACACTCCTGGGTTCAATCCCCAACACACACACACACACACACACACACACACACACACACAAATTAAATTAAATCAAATAAGAAATATAAGTGAATCTGGGTGTGGTGGCACATGTCTGTAATCCCAGTACTTGGAAATCTGAGACAGAAAGATTAGAGGTTTGAAACCAGCCGCAGCAATTTACTGAGACTCTCAGCAACCTAACAAGACCTTATTTCAAAACAAAAAAAAATTTTAAAAGGCTGTAGGTAGAATGCCCCTGGGTTCAATTCTATCACAAGAAGAAGAAAAAAAAAAAAAAAAAAAAGAAGAAAGGAAAGGAAAAGGAAGGAGGGAATGTGCCCAATACCAAGATTCATATATAGGAATATAAGAATCAAAATATATGACTATAAGAATCATATATATATGATGGATTTTAATCTAAGTCTTGCTCTAGCAGACCCACAAGTTGCATAAAAAATCTTGGCCACTTGCAGGAAGTAACTTCTGCGTTTCTAAGTGGGCAGTACTATAGTACTGATTTGATGCATTTTGGCAGCAACAGCTTGGAAATTTGTTGTGGTAGAATTACATCTTATGTAAGGATTGAGTATTAATATGCTTAAATACTTTTGATGCTCCTCATCCCTTTCCTATACCAAAAAAGGTTGAAAGGGCAAAGTAAGTAAAGAAATCAATAGGAAAAAAGGAGCAGTAAAATATATTTTAAAGAACATAGTAAATTTTAAATCTGTCCAGAATACCAGCAGACATTAGTACACAGCATCAATAATGAGTTACATAGCATAAACTCCAGCAATGATGATAATGATGATGCTATTAATGAAAATAATATAGATAATCCAACTTCAAATGGTTTATTAGGAAAGAAAAGGATTAAATCAGGGACTGGCAAATGCAAGGAAACCTAAGTCGTTTAAATAAAAATATGAAGGCATATGTAAAACTTAGTTGAAAGCTGGGCATGGTGACACATGCTTGTAATCCCAGTACTTGGGAGGCTGAGCCAGGAGGATCACAGGTTCAAGGACAGCTTCAGCTAGTAGTGAGACTCTCATTACCTAGCAATATCCTGTTTCAAAATAAAAATAAAATAGGGCTGGGGGGTGTAGTTTGGAGGTAGAATACTCCTAGGTTCCATCCCCAGTACCAAAAAAACTTAGATGGATAGAGTGTTAAGGGTCAGACCTCTAAAATAATAAGGAAATGATGAAAAACCAAATCAGATGGAGAGTCAGTGAAGAGATGACATACAATATCGCCATGTGGGGAAAGAATGAAATTAACTTGATGGAATATATAGTTCTGCAATCCATCCAATAATAACAAAAGCCATTAACATTCTATCACTGCCAAAAAATAAATAAAAAGGAGAAAATGTACTAGTATTGGATATGTGGGCAAATGAGTTTGAGAATGGTAGCATTATCATCTGGCTGTGTGCTGCCCACTAGCCACATGAGACCACTTAATAATTAAAATTAAATAAAAGTAAATTTGGGCCCTGAGCCCCACTAGCTATATTTTCAGTGTTCAGAAGCCACAAGTGCCTAATGGCTACAGTATTGAGAAACACAGATACAGAATATTTCCATTGCTGCAGAAAGTTCTATTGGAAAACTCTGATGTCTACAACTGTTAGACATGTCCAGTGTATGAGAGGTGAGATCTAAATGAAAACACATGCACGCACAAAGCCAAGAAGTCATCCTTCCCTTCCTTCAGAATATTTACTAAACACTTCTTGTATGAGAGTTACTATATCAGGTATTCAGAGATCACAGATTAAAATAAAATAGTCCCTGCCAAAAGAAATGACAACATAAAAGTCACTGGCCAGTCAGCAAACACAGTAGGCTCCAATAGTAAGAGATGCACTTCATTCTGTAAAAGAAAACAAAAAAAAGTGGGCATGGTCTCTCTGACCTCAAAGAGCTTCTGGGAAATCTGGTTAATGATGCACAATGTAGAATCTGATTTAAATGTTTTGAGAAATTTATACTTGGAACTGTATACTTCAAGCTGAGATCCATAATTTTGATGTGGCATTCTTTTGAGTTTTTATTGGGATGAAAATCTAAAAAGATAAATATAAATTTATTCTAATTAATTTCAGAATAGGCATCCTTAAATACTGCTACTAGATTCTCATTTCATGGTTTGCTACTGGTGTTTTGAATAGTACATGCATTACCAGGTAAAGGCCAAATAATATACAATTTTCTAAATAAAATCTGATTAGAGAAAAAGTCAAGGATGAATTACTCATAGAACACATGGCCAGCTAGGCGTCCAAAAGTACAGGCATTCTGCATTATGGTGGTTAAAATCATCATCATCTCTGTGTAGTTTCTACACAATCTGTTCTTCATTCCAGCAATCTCTGAATGCGGCTTACCCATTTGATTTAGAATTCAATAACTCCATAATGCTAATCACATTTTCAAGAGAACAAAAAAATGTTATAGAGTTCTCAGCTGATATCTCATTAAAACTGACATTTGAGGATTGCATACGAGAAGAATTTTTTCATCATGTATGAAGTCTGATTACCCTGAACCAGCAAACATAGCCTTGAAGTTAATAGTGTTAGTTTATTTTTAATTTACTTTTACAAAGAAATTTTCTGCATTTATATTGATATAAAACATATACACAGATTAAATAAGAACAGAATATAATGCTACATCTTTATATTCACAAACCCAACACTGGCAATGTAATTTCAACATACAACATCATTTGTCACATAATTCAATGCTGCTTCTTTTTTATTATTTGCTCTGATTTGTTTTATTTTATTTTTATGACACTAGAGATTGAACCTAGGGGTGTTCTACCTCTGAGCTATACCCTCAGCCCTATTTTATTTTGAAACAGGATCCCACTAAGTTACTGAGAGCCTGGCTATGTTTCTGAGGATAGCCTCAAACCTGCCATCCTCCTGTCTCAGCCTTCCAAGTACTGGGATTACAGGTGTGCACCACCATGCCTGGCTATGCTGCTTCTTTTAATGTCATCAGTTCTGTTGTTCTCATTTAATATTTGTTCATTGCTTTTTCTTTTAAATAAATCTATAAGCAAAGCATTTATATTTTATATTTCTACATATTTACATAAAATGTTTAATAAAACCGACAAGTTTGTATTGTACAGATTGTAGTCTTAGCCAAAATCATCCCATCCTTCCCGTAGCACTAACAAACTATAGGATCTCTGCCTTCCTTTTTATCTAGACACAGGGAGGTTCAGAGATCTCTAGTGGAACATGAAGGAATTGCAGAGACCTCAGATTTATATGTAAGTCATTCTGTACATTAAATATACTATTATATTTCAAACAGTATAAAGTTGCTATCCTCAGTAACAGAATGCCAGTTCCTTTAAAGACTTTACTCATGTGGTTGCTCTTAATAATGAGCTTTCTGAATTAATACCAGAATTCAATTTATACAACTGTGAGAACCATGGCCACAATCTTAAAGTACTGCAGGAATTCAGAGAAGAGGAAGACCACAGTGAGCTGTAGTCATCAGAGAAAGCATCACAAGAAATGGGATGAAGGTTGAGCCCAGAAGTAAAGTAGAGCAAAGAAGGTACAGCTGCTTAATGGGCACAAGCTCCAAGTAAAGCCCCAGAGGAATGAAAGTCTGCTTTGGCTACAAGAAGACTACTGAAAGTTCTGGAGACAGTAGGTTCAGAAGACACACTGAGAATGCAGGACTGAAGGAAATCCATGCTACCCGGTACTCTTTCAATCAAGGGGCAGAAAATGTATGGATAGTTTAGTGCTGGCAAAATATAACCCCAGCCAAGCGTGGTGGTACACACTTGTAATCCCAGTACTTGGGAGGCTGAGACAGGAGGATCACAGGTTCGTGGCCAGCCTCAGCAACTTGTGAGGCCCTCTGCAATTTAATGAGATCCTGTTTCAAAATAAAGATTAAAAAAAAAAAAATGGGCAGAGGGTGTAGTTCTGGATTCCATCCTCAGTACCACAAAAAAAGAAAAGAAAAGAAAAATCACTGGTAGAATCATCGGCCTAAAAATGTCTGGATGCAACAAATGAACAGCAACTGTTGGTTCACCTCTCTCTCTCTCTCTCTCTCCCTCCCTCCCTGCTTCTCTCCCTCCCTCCCTCCCTTCCTCCCTCCCTTCCTCCCTCCCTTCATATCTTTCTAGTCTCTCTCTCCCTCTCCCTCTCCCTCTCCTTCTCTTTCTCCTTCTCTAGCTATCTCCGTCTCTCTTTTATTTAAATGTTGGTTTATTCTCTCAGGCTGGCTGTTCTTATTTATTTAAAATCCAAGCCACTAGACTTGCTGGGTACAAGGCAGAGAGTAGCAACAATTAAAAATGTAAAGGTAATAAAGATCAGCTGGGTCCAGACTGAAAGAACTGCTATCATGCTAAGAAGTTTGGGTTTTTAAGAGTCACATCTGGCCTGAACAAGAAGGTTAGACACCTGGACCAAGATGGGATAATCATAATATTCAACCTACCTCACCAGCACAGGGTAGTCCATAGGTATGAATGTGACCTGACATGACCCAAACCCAATCAGAATGCTTCCTTGGATATTCAGTTTAAATTTTTTGACTAAAATACTCAGGGAAATCAAATCATAAAGGCTTCCTTATCCTGTGTGTTGGGTGCCAAGTAAAACTCAGTAAAATTAACAGAAAATAGATGAGACTTCCTGGGTCCCACGCTGAGCTTGTATTCTACAGCAGGGGAGAAAGGGGATCTGGGCCAATGATTCTGATCAATGGAATGAGATCCATTTAAAGAAGAGATTTAAGTACATAAAATAGAAGAAAAAAGTCAAATATCTATGAATAGAATCAGAGGCACCACAGAGTAGAAAGGGGGACTGAGTAATAGAAGAACAAAGAAAGAATGTCTCAATAGACTTTTCAAGTAGATCAAAACAGTGGCATTCGAAAAAGCTATAGAAAGAATCCTACGGCCAAAGAAGCAATGAGAATTCATAATGTTTCCTCATTTAACTTAATAGTAGAAATCTACATACAGGAAAGAAAGGAGGCACAGAGCTTTTGATTTTAACCAAAATGATGAGTTGAAATAAAAATGCACAACCTCCACTCCCCGTTCTTACTTTTAGATCTAAAAGAGACCTATAATCTGTGCTTCCTGCTGAGAAAATAAAAGAAGGCATGATACAGCACACACTCTCACTCTCTCTTTAACCCTCCTCTTCCAGTATGCAGTTCTCTCAAGGTGAATGATGGACCCAAAGAGCAGCTATAGCCGACGTTCACTTCAATGAGTGAATTAGCAGGCGTTCCCCCCTGGAAACTGTGCTTACTGCTTGTGAGCACAAGGTGTGTACTACAAGGCTGTGGGCTTTTGAATTAGACCTGTATTCAAATCCTAATGTCACCTCTAGCTGAATGACTCTTGGAAGGGTATTTAACCTTCAAAGTCTGCATTTATGGGGGTCGGGGGTAGGCAGGGAGGGAACAGAACCAGAGAAATATGAACCACGAACCACGCTGCCAGAGATGAGATACAGGTTAGATAAAATTGGTCCTGCCAAGTGCTTAAAGACAGGCTGTGTTCAGCAGTCTCCCATACTCCTACATAGTACCCCACAGTCTTTGGGCCAGATAGTACAGTGAATCTGAAGGGGTCCTTGGGTCTGTTCTCTCCCTATGAAAGGATGCTATACATGCAATGGGACTCCAAATCACAGTGCTGATTCCCTGCAAGGACTGGTGGGATCAATCCCTTAAAAGTCTTTCACATGCAGAATATTTTAGGGACTTAAGTCAATTCTTAGACTAACATATGTGCCACTGACTCATCTTTTAAAAGGATCACCACCGTTCCTAAATGGGGCTTCACTACCATCACTATCCTGAATCCCAAAAGAGCTTCCTTTCCAAGGACATGCACAACTCCAGCCACTTTGCAATCCAACCCCATCTTCAGATGGTTGGCATGCCTACCTTAGTCAAAAACTGTAACATTTCATTAAGCAATCATTTGCTCACAATTTTTCTTATTCTTTTCCTCATCAGTGGACATTTTTTCGTTCTTTTTGGCCCTGAGGACTGAACCACGTTATTATATATACATGGAGAATCCTCTGTATACTATAGAGCATATTCCCCTGTAGAAGCTGGTGTGCAGGTAGCAGCAACAGTACGTCACAGAATCAAGTCTGCAGAGTGATTTTGAGCCTTGTTTCTGATTGAGTGGCTTCTAAGCCAAATCTGCTCCCTATGTCAGAGAGTCTATGAGCTAGTAATTGTGGTGGACACATCCCAAGGTGACCTCCAATGAGTCATACCCTTGTATAATCCCCTCCCCTCAAGAGCAGGTAGGACATATGACCTACATATAGCTACAGAATACTATAATATGGTGGGTATCACTCCATTAATGATAGGACAGGATAGAATATTGTGTGTGTATATGTATATCTGTATGTATATATGTGTGTATACACATATATGTAATATATGTGGTGTGTATGTGTGTGTGTATACATACATGTATATGGCAATGGTGATGTCACTCCCCTTATATTACATTACACTTATATTACATTATATTATAAGAGACTTTATCAGGCAGATAAAACAGATCAAGAGAGCCTTTGAAAAAGTAAGCTGCCATACTGCCATACTGTAAGAGTCCCTGTGAGAGGGTTCCCTGGCAAAGAACAATAAGCAGCTTCCAAGAGCTGAGAGTGGCTTCTCTTGATAACCAGCAAGAAAATGAGATCTCAGTCCTGCAACCACAAGGAGATAAGCTCTGCTAACAACATAAGGGGACTTCCTTGGAAGCAGGTTTTCTAGAGTTGAGCCTCTGATCAGACTGTGGCCCTGACCAACACCTGATGAGACTTCTGAGCAGAGGACTTAGTTGACTCCTCAGCAGTCAAACTGAGATAGTACATATGCATTGTGTTAAGCTGCTGAAATTGTTGTAATGTGTTAAACGGCGATGAAAAATGAAAACAATCAACATTTCGTGACTTGCTATTAAATACCTTAAGTGACACACAAACTATCCAAATCTTAGCCTTTTTTTCAAATTTCACTCAAACTAGATCAGTCCATACTCATCTCCTTCCTCTCACTACTTCTGTAGAAATGGGAAGATTTCCAGCAGCCTTAACTCTCCTCTGTTTTACCAGCAGCCTGCTCTACTCTCCATGTTGCAGCAAAGAATTGTGTCTTCTCTTTGAGGCTCTAAACTGAATTCATAACAGTAAACAGTAAACCACACCTGAATAGTCCACATTAAAAATTATTTAGATAAGCTTCTGAATAAAACATACACTGAGGGAAAGAGACAGCAAAAAACATATTAACTTAATAGAGTAGAGAGCACCTGGCATTGTCTGCTTATTAAAAAAAAAACTAGAAAGTATTCTCAACAAATATGTGTACACTTACATAAGATTACATATTACCATTTTCTGTGAAATTGCAATGCTTTCTTCTGCACCCTGGATAATACATTCCACTTTTGAATCTAACAATACAATACCAGAAGTCTGCCACCTTGGCTCTTACAAATCATGTGGGCAATTATCCTGGAAAATTCTGTTGAGATTTGAAAGACAGGGGATTTGGTAGGATGAAGAAAAAGATGAACAAGTCAATGTCCATTTTCATTTTTTTAAAGTCTGTTTCTCGAGATACGAGGTCTCCATGGACAAAAATGACTAGACTATTCCATCAATCCTCTTTTCACTTTGACAACTGAAAGTTCAGCCGAAGAATTGAGGCTAACAAAAGAAAGAGGATGTCCTGACACCTACAACGTGATCCCTGACCAGTACCAACTAGCACTGGAGTGGACACTCCATTACTGTCCTCTGTCAATACCCCCCACCGCACCTCACCCCACACACACACACCAGGTTTTGAGCTCTCTAGCTGGTAAAGCCCACAATCCTCCAGCTTGACAACTGTGCTGACAAACTTCAAGGGCTGCTTTGATCAATAAAGGGGCAGTGTATGGTTGATAAGTTGAGGGCAGTGGGGATACGGCAATGTGTGAACTAAGGACCAATGGCAAGAATGGATCCCCTCAGAGGGGTATGTTTCAGCACTTCCTATCAGAGTCACGGTTCTTCCCCATCAGCAGGCAAGAGGAAGGGCCCCAAACCCCTGTAATGACTAATCTAAGTCTATGAAGATGAGCATGTTATAAATCTAGGAATATGTAAGTTTATAAAATTGTCATAAGATAGCCATGGGAGCAGCTTGCTTTTGCAATTCTGGAAATAAGAATGATGTATGTGATACTCAGTTTTACACTGGTTCACATATGTGAAACTTCGGGTCCTACCTGTCCCTGGAGTATTCTGGTGAATTATCAAGAAAGGTAAAAGTTACAATAACAAGCTGAAAAGAAGTTGTGTGTATCTGTGGATGTGTGCAGTAAAATTAATTAAATAAAATGTCCTTATTGAAAGGAAAGGGCTTCAAACAACAAAAGCCCCCACCAACTTAAATATTAACGTAAACTACATTTAAAAACAAACAAAAAACCAAATGAAGTAAAAATAAAAAGCCACATTTGGATGCAATAACAAAAAAAGTCCATAACTACAATATTTCACTAATGAGAAGGTACAGATGCTACATACAGAAGGATTTTATGATGTCCATATGTTTCTCAAATGACTCTCCTTGTTAGCTATTTCTCCATATCTCCATTTAAGAATAACCTACACCTTTCCCACTGAGTGGGTGTGAATTATAATATAACATGCTGTAATACTTAAATAAATGTAAAAAGTTACTCTAATAAAAAGAAATAAAAGCCATGTAAACCTAAAACACCCTTTTACATGAGAATATTAATAAAAATCTGAATTATAGGCATCATTTAAACTAGTTAATTAAACAGGCTTATATCTCATAGCTGCCCTTACGATTTAAAACCTCAATTAGGAGTTACTCTATAGCCCAAATATATATATAATTACCTATATATAATGACAATAACTTCATAAAGCAAGTCTTTATGGTGGGCATCAGCAGTCTGTCACAAAATAATCATAAAAAATCTATAACCATGTATAAAATTGCCTTCTGATTTCAGAAGCACTAACACTACTTTTATAGAAAATGGCAGTTTGCTATGCTAAACACTCTCTAGCCAGTTTGACTTTCTAAAAAGCCCAGCCCAACAGGCAACAGGCTGAACTGTAAAGAAAGAGGAATGAGGGAATCAGGAACACTGAGATAAAAATAGTAATAATAATGATAACAACAATAATAACAACAATAATTTATTTCCAGCCAGGCTTGGTAGCACATGCCTGTAATCCCAGCACTTGGGAAACTAAGAAAGGAGGATGGCAGTTTTGAGGCCAGCCTCTGTAACTTAGACCCTAAGCAACTTAACAAGATCCTGTTTCAAAATAAAACAGGGCTGGAAGAGCCAGGCGTGGTGGCGCACGCTTGTAATCCCAGCATTTGGGAGGCTGAGACCGGAGGATCCGGGTTCGCGGCCAGCCTCAGCTACCTAAGTGAGGCACTCCGCAACTTAGTGAGACCCGGTTTCAAAATAAAGAATAAAAAATAGGGCTGGGGGTATAGCTCGGAGGTAGAATGCCTCTGAGTTCAATCCCCAGTACCG
>PVLC010015495.1:10000-37184 GCA_004027655.1 Graphiurus murinus | reverse complement strand
AAACCCAGGACCCTCCTATCTCTGCCTTTCAAGTACTGGGATTACAAATGTGCACCACCATGACCATCTGTAATAGATTTTTTTTTTCAGAGAAAAAGAGGTTTTATTTAGGAAAGTGAGGGATACAAGTTTGAGGGTGAAATTTAGGAAAGTGAGGGATACAAGTTTGAGGGAGAATGTGGGCCATCTCAAGAGAAGGTGAATGAGTGTGAGAGAGGGAGAGAGGGAGGGAGGGAGAGAGAGAGAGAGGGACAAAGAGAGAGAGAGAGAGAGGGACAAAGAGAGAGAGAGAGAGAGAGAGAGAGAGAGAGAGAGAAAGAGAGAGAGAGAGAATGAATCAGAGCAAGAAAGTCTTTGAGGCTTTTTTAGTTTTTTATAGAACTCCAGTTTTTTTTTTTAAGTTATTTTATAGAACCCCCATGACAGGGTGGGTCACACAGTGGAGATCTGGACTTCCTCTTAATCTTCAGGTTCCCTAGTTGGCTGGTGTCTTACCTTTGTCATCCTCATGGATCCTTTGTTTACTAAGTATCTCAGGAATCTCAGGTGGGAAGAGGGCCATTGTGATTAAGGGTCTGGGTCCATTGAGGCTTCTGCCCAAGATTGAACACACCTTGTAGGGTGAAGTTAGAGATTGTGAATTTTTCAGATTTTAAAACTGTATTTTCCTTCCCAATTTGTCTCCTTTCTACCTTACATTTTCTTCTATCCTACCTCATTCCTTCTCTCCTCCCAGACTTTGGTCCTTTAATCTTAAGGGCTAATGAAGGGAGAAATTCTGTCTTCTATAACTGCTTCTGAGCTGACAAGGGACATTGGTCCTGCCTATCAAGGGACTGAAAGTCTTGTCCTGACTGATCTAAAGCAGACAAATGGAGGTCAGGTTTTTTTTTTTTGTTTGTTTGTTTGTTTTTTTTTTTTGGCTACAGAGCCATCATCCTTTGATGTTCTGGAAAATAAAATGTATGGCATATTAGCCCCTGACAATGGTAAATGAAACAGAAGTATATTACAATGCAGAGTATATTGGTCATGAAAATGAGAATTTTATCCCTCTTAGAGGTTAATCAATAATTTTCTTGCAGGAAAGACACCTACCAAGGTAGTCCAAATGAAATGGAAGTGGGTAATGGCTCACAAATCCAACAGGCAACTTTGTCAATATCTCTGGCATATTGTTGTGCCAGTTCAGGAAAAAGTTTACTTTTCCTTGGAAGAATGATGTGAAAAATAGGAGATAAATAAGTTGATATTTTTTATTCTAGATAGAGATAATGTAGTTTTAAGGAAAAGGCACAGAAATAAAACTTATTCTGATTCAGTCTTCTTGGTTCTTTTGAATAATACTTTTAAATCTTCCAAAGGCTGACAGGAATAGTGTTCGCAGGTCTTATCAGTGTCTGAAGGTTCATTTCTGACTTTAGAGCCTTGATTCTGTAAAGTCTCAAGATATACAGGTTTAATTCTAGACATATGAATTCAGGAATCATGTCCCTGTAGTTTAACAGCTGTAGGAGTACTAGGAAGAACTTGGAAAAGACCTTTCCACTTTGGGAGAAGCTGATCCAAGGGTGAATCCTTTTTCCAGGTTTTGAGTAGGACATAATCACCTGGTTATATTCTTGCCACACAGAATAAATTATCAGGAGTTGGAAAGATCTTATTGTCATATTTCAATAAAGTGTTTTGTACTTGCCCTAAGTTAATTACATAGTTAATCATTTCCTGTGTTCTACAGTCAGTGACAGGTTCTGAGGTTAGAAAAGGCCTTCCATAAAACATTTCATAAGGACTCAATTAGAGAGAAGTTTTAGGAGCAATTCTAATCCTTTATAGAGCAATAGACAGTAACTATAACTAGAGCTCTCATGTCTCTTGACATAAGCTAGCCTTTTCCACCTTTTCTGACAATTGAGGGTGCCAAGGGCTATGGAGATAGTAAGTTATGCCCGGAGCTTGTGAGACCTCCTGTGTTACCTTTGAGATGAAGGAAGGTCCATTGTCTCTTTGACGTGACCTGGGGAGCCCAAATCTAGAAATCATTTTCTTTAATAATGCCTTAATAACTTTTGGGCATTTTCAGTTTGGTTGTATATGCTTCAACCCACCAAAAATGTGTCAGCAAAACCCAGGAAATATTTATACCCTAGACCAAATGGCTTGCATTTTAAAGTGGAAGCCAGGTAGCCAACCTGTTAGGTTATGTATGACATTGTGAAACATTCTCAAGGCACAAAGCCTAAAACACAGCATACAATTTAGCATATTGGCTACTATGTTTCTATTTATCAGTAACAATAATTTGCTTACTATAAAGATTATATATCACTGCTACCTGTCTTTTGTTTTTACATATTTGGCAAAGTCATCTATAAAACAAGCATCTCTTCTTTAGATTTAAGTTTACTGTATCTTTTTTTCCTACTTTATGGGAGACCCCATTAACTCTTTAATTACCATTAAAGTTTTTGGTTATATTTTCCTTCTGGGTGTTCAAGGCTAAGTAGTTAGCCCAATATTGAGAAATCATAAGTTATAAAAATTTTGCTGTGAAGGTTAGCAGCCAAGGCTCCTCAGGGTTACTCCCAGGGAATCTGTGAGCCTTTTCCTCTACCAGCCATGCCATGTGTCACAGTCTTGCTAATCATTTGCTTCCCTTGAAGCATAAGGGATATATCCTGTCCAATGACCCTCCTCTTTGCAGAGTATGTGCTGGTGGCTCCTAGCCTATGGGTCCCTCATAATCCCTCTGTTTCTAGAGGTCAGATGACTCACCAGAGTTTCAGGGGCCTAAGTGAAGTCTTTCCCTGGGTCCTATTCAACCCTGGAGGTCTAGTGCCAAAATATAGGCCATTTTTCTTTTAACCTTTTTTTCCCCTGATTGTTGTGTAAATCTCAGTTGTTGAGCACCCAGATAGTCAGTTTCACAAATCCTTTTAATAAATAGGTTTCGATGTAGTTAATTTTAACAGAGAGAAAGAGAGAGGTGGAGAGAGAAATGAATATATAGAAATTAGAAAGATAAACTTGGTTGAACTTCCTCTCCAGCACTTTTTAATCAGAGTTAGATGGAGTTGGAGCTTGAAATTAAGACATAATTGGGGGGGAGAGACTTAGTTCTTCTATTTTCATGTAATCTCCAGCAAGTCTCTTACTGCAGCAAACCTGTTTCATCTTCCTTATAAAGCTGTCTATAAAGATGGACTAAGATAATTTTGTAAGCAATTGATATTGCTTGGTACATAGCAAAGATTCAATTTTGGTTCCATATTTTCATATATTATTAAATGGAAAGGGCCAAGTTAATGCTTAAGATATTGTTATAATTAATCAATAATCTATTTCTTATTTCTTACCAGGTAGATATTTAGTAAAATTTTAATTTGTATCCTGAAACAACTAGAAAGCTATACTAATCTTCAATAAGTCTATAATTGCTATGGTAATTTTTTTTTGGTGTGTGTGTGTATAGGGTGTACTTGGGAATGAACCCAGGGGCATTCTATCTCTGAGTTACACCCCCAGTCCTATTTTATTTTTGTTCTGAAAGAGGATATCACTAAATTGCTTAGGGCCTTGCTAAATTGTTGAGGCTGGCCTCAAACCTGTAATTTTCCTGTCTCAGCCTCTCAAGTACTCAGATTACAGGGGTTTGCCACCACACTTGGCTGCTTAATTTTTTACTCAGAATCATGGCTGCTATGGACACATTGGTATAATATCTAAATATACCAACTGATGTTATTGAACTGTATGTAGTTACTCTAAGAGGTAGTCAGTGGGAAAGTAGAAGGAGGTTTTCTGTCTTTTCTTATTCCCAAAGATTTCAGGCTAATTTGAGTGAAATCAGCACTAACTTAATTCCATGCTTCCCCCCGCCCCCCATCAAATTTAGGTTGCTTGCAGTAGATAATTCCTTTTTTTGAGGATTTAGCAGTTCTCCAACATCTGAAGTCCTTTCTTATATTCCTGGAATTCTACACATAATTACAGTAAGCCCTCCATATCTGCCTGTTCCATGGATTCAACCAACTGCAGGCAGAAAATGTTTGAAAAGAGAAAAACTGCATCTGTACTGAACATATATCAATTTATTTCCTTGTCATTATTCCCTAAGCAATACAGAACAATAACCATTTACATTGCATCAAGGAAATAAGTAATCTAGAAATGATTTAAAGTACCCAGATAGGTCATATGCAAATACTATGACATTTTATATTATCTGCAGATTTTGATATCCACAGGAGACATGGGAGGTCAGGTGGGATGTGTCCTGGAAATAATTCCCCATGAGTAACAGTGGGTGAGAGATAAAGCCTGTCTTGCAGAATAGAGGCTGAGAATACTTGATATTTATATCCCCAGAGTATTTATTGACCTAGGATGTAAGCACTCATCCTTTGTTCTACCGTCATCCTCTTCTATCTTTTTTTTTTTTTTTTGTACTGGGGATGGAACTCAGGGGCATTCTACTACTAGTCTATACCCCCAGGCCTAATTTTTTATGTTTTATTTCAAAATAGGGTCTTGCTAAATTGCTGAGAGCCTCACTAAGTTGCTAAGGCTGGGTTTGAACTTGCGATCCTCCTGTCTCAGCCTCCCAGGTACTGGGATTACAAGTGTGCACTACTAAGCCAGGCTCTAGTCTTCCATTTTTAATTAGTTCATATAATTATACTAAATGGTGAGTTTCACTGAGGCATATTCATACATGTCTAAGTCATAGTTTGATTAAATGATTATCCTTTTACTTCTTAACCCTTCTTCTCTCCTGTTCTTATCCCCTTTTTCTACACCCATAGTCTCCCTTTTATGTTCATGGTATCCCCTCTTTTTTCCCCTTCCATTAGTTTTCATGTGTGATGGAGAAACATGCAACACTTATCTTTCTGAATATGGCATATTGGTTTAACATGATACTTTCCAGTTCTATCCATTTTCTTCAAAATGACATAATTTATTTTTACCTTATGGCTGAATAAAAACTCCATTGTGTGTCCATACCAAATTCTCATTATCCATTCATCTGTTGATGAATATGTAGGTTAATTTTATAACTTGGCGATTGTGAATTGTGTTGTGATAAATGTGGGTATGTATATATCACTAAAGTATGCTGACTTTATTTTTTTGAGATAAATACCGAGGGACGGTATAGGTGGATTATATTACAATTCTATATTTGGTTTAAGGAACCTCTATATTGATTTCCATAGTGGATGTACTAATTTACATTCCCACCAACAATGTATACAAATTCCTTTTACTCCACATATTTGTTAACATTTATTGTTACTTCTGTTCTTGATGACTGCCATTCTGATTGGAGTGAGATCCTCTTCTAATTTTGAATAAGAAGTTCCTAATTCAAAGGAACAGTCATTGGAGAAAATGCATTTTTGTGATGTAGCTATGACTTTTAATGTCCAGTGCCAGAAGCAATGGCAGAGCAACTCATGCATCCAGCATTGTTGATGGAAGTAATGGTGATTTGTCTGCACAGGTTTTGGGACTTGGCCTTGGTTTCCTATCTTTATTTCCACCTATTGTCCAAATTAAAGAATTATGAACAACTTTTTAACTTCTCAATTAATTCCCTTTCCCTAAAACTAGGGTTGGTTTCTGTTGTTTGCATTAAAACCCTGTACCATGAGTGCGCATGCTCCTCCATCTATTATATTTTATTGCTGTACTGGAGCCCTTTCTTAACCTCCCCTTTTCCTTCATTTCCACTCTAGTGGGAGATGGGAACAACCATGTGATACTCTTTGTTGTCACACAGCTTATACTGAGACTAGTGCTGCTGCTACCTGGAATCAACTTCACAAATACATACAGGTTGCTGAATGATGTATAAAATGCAGAAGCTCCTATATCTGAATAGATAAAGCTCATCCACAGGTTTTGACTATATTCATATAATCTTTAGCAATTTCATTATTTGCTCTGTAGAGATTTTACTATTGAATGATGTGCATGCATTTTTAGGCAATTTTCTTTGTTGAACTGTTGCATGGTGCAGTTTTAGTTATTTAGAGATGTAAATTCATAGAATGCCTTAGTTTTCTGAACATCTCCTCCTCCTGGTTAAAAATTGTGCATGTAAGGGGCTTAACTTCTAATGTTTTCCATTTTGGTACTTGAATGGTTCTCTCCAACCAAAATTCTAACTAATTTAGAATTTATTAAAAAGTTAATATTGCAGTTGGGTGTGATGATGCATGTCTGTAATGCCAATACTCAAGAGGCTGAGACAGGGGATCTCAGGTTCAAGAACAGCCTCAGCAACTCAGGGATACCCTGTTTCAAAATGAAAAATAAAAAGGGCTGGGGGTGTAGCTCAGAGGTTGAATTCTCCTGGGTTCATTCCCCAGTGAGAGAGAGAGAGAGAGAGAGAGAGAGAGAGAGAGAGAAAGATAAAAAGAAAAGAAAAGGAAAGAAAGGAAGAAGAAAGAAAGAAAGAAGGAAGGAAAGAAAGAAAGATTATTATGCTGACACCTAAACTTATTTGGTAGTAAATGTGACAAAGCTCTCTTTAAATACCACAAGGAGAACAATTCTAACAAAAACTCATTTTATGGCAATTATTTTTTAAAACAATAATTGTAACACACTTTGAACACTAAAAAACAACAAAATATACTTAAAATCAGATTCTAGGCAATTAGAATAATAAATCTTGTACTAACACCAACAAAACAATTTCGAGTACTTTTTTAAATCCAGAAGCCGACTTAGTACAATAAACTATAGTATATTGTCACATACACAAATTGTCAGCTTCTTCATAAAATAAGTTCCTTGTGATGTCAATACATTTTCATAGTTTGAAAATAAGCAATGCGTGAGGACAAAAGCTTCACTCAAATATTTTTTATTTATTTTTAAAGAGAAAGCCATGATATTATGTAGATCATTAGAGTTGGCTCTCTAGTTATTCAGTGAAAAACATGGCAAAGAAAATGTATTAGTTTTCTATTGCTGCTGTAACAATTACCACACATTCATTGGCTTAAAAGAATGCAAATCTTTTATCTTGCATGAATCTCACTGTGCTAAAATCAAGATACCAGCAGGGCTTCATTCTTTTGTGGAGGCTTTAGAAGAAAACTGTTTCCTTTCTCTTTTCAGATTCTTTTTTCTTTTTGTGCTACATCCCTAGCCATTTTTTATTTTTTAATTTTTGAAGCAAGGTCTTGCTAAGTTGCCCATGCTCTCAAGCTTGCAACCCATCTCGGCCCCCAAGCTTTTTCCAACTTTGAGAGGATTCTCATGTTCTATACCTAGCCCTCCATCATCCAGCAACACTGTAGCTCTGTGATTACTCTTCAAGGGTCACATCTATCTGTGACTCTGCTTCCCTATTACATATTTAGGGATCTTTGTGGTTATATTGGACCCACCCAAATAATTCAGGATAATCTCCCTATTCCACGATTGGCTAATTAGTAAGCTTATTTCCATTTGCAAATGTAATTCCCTTTTGCCATATAACCTAACATGACCCCAGGCCCTAGGAGTTAGGATGCAGACATCTTTGGTGGAGGGGCATGTTTGTTCCTACTAGAGAGTGAGTATGAAGCTATATGAAAACAAGAAGAAATGCTGGAATCACATGAAGTATGATTCTCTGGAAAGCCCTAGGAATACTGTGAAGATGTGCCAGGGTTCTATTACACAAAGCATGGTGTGTGGGTTAAAGCACGGCTATTACTGAGGAGCTAATTACAAAGGCAGAATCTGGGTCCCTACCACATATCCATTGGAAATCTGTATCTCCTTCCTTCAACCAGAGAGGCTTCAATCCTATGTGTTTCAGTTATTAGCCTACCACTATGTTTTTATTTGGAGCAATTATATGAGAATTGAAAGAAATTTGAAAACCTCAGCCGTGCAAGATGCAAAGGCATTTCTACTCACACCATGAGCATGTGTCTTCATTAAGCATTAATGAACTCCTGCTTATATAGGGAGAATTATCATTTTCTTGTTAGTTTGGGAGAGAGGGGGAGGATGGGGCATGAGAAGGAAAAGAATACTGTGGAGTCCATTTTTAACTTCTAGAAGATGCAAACAGGGAACTGGGAAACAATAGACCTGAATACATAATTTCAATCCCTAGCAAACATGATTGATTGAAGCAATAAAAAAATAAACTTGAGCACTTAGAAATACTTTGGAGAATTATGACATCACAAGGCTTCAATAGGAGTTAAGAACAAGGCATAAGAAACATTGTATCCTTTTATAATAAAGTAGGTAATATAGTAAATCAGGAAAATATGCCTGCAAATATATCTTGAATGAAACATCAGATATGCATGGTGAAGCACATGATATGATTTGTGAATCAGATGATAAAATGTAGGGTGAATGATAGAAGTGATTGATTCTAATCAGCCATTGCAATCATTGTGTTTGCATGATGACTTAACAAGAACAGAGGTGAAAGGCTCCCTAATGATGTCTGTCCTTGACTCTGTGCTACTTATTTTTTACAAAGACCATTTAAGGAAACGTAAATGCAGTTTCTTTTTCTGCATTTCTCTGTACAAATTTAAAGGGATAACAAGCATAATATACAGCATAGGAAAGCAGAATTAAAAATTGCCATCCTTAAAAGTAACATTGTGATTAAAGTTACACTGACACTCACCAGAGTTGGAGATACACTCCTCTACATAGTAGTAGATAGAGGTAGCCATTCACCGGTAGAAACTTTAATAAAGAACTGGAGTTGTAACTTATGTACTTCTCATGAGCTAAGACTGTAATGCAGCTCTAAGAGGGAAAAGATTGTCTTATTTGGTTTTGAATCCCCAATGCCTAGCCCAAAACATAGTACTTAGTAGACATTTGGTAAATATTTGCTGAATGGACAATTCTTGAATTATACAAAAGTTAGAATTGATAACAGAAGTTAGAATTGAGCAAGGCGTGGTGGCACAAGCTTGTAATTCCAGTACTTGGGAGGCCGAGAAAGGAGAACCGCAGGTTCAAAGCCAGCCTCGACAACTTAGCAAGGCGCTGAGCAACCTAGTGAGACCCTGTTTCTGAATAAGATATAAATCAGGCTTGGGGGTATAGCTTGGAGGTAGAATGCCTCTGGATTCAATCCTCACCACCAAAAAAAAAAAAAAAAAAGAAAAAAAGAAAAAAAAAAAAGAAAAAAAAGTTAGAATTGTGTTTGGTTGCAGTGATATAAATCTAAAGTTTATGGTATAAGATGAGTAGCATCTGAATGGTTACATCTGCTTCTTGGTGCCATATTTTTAGAACACTGACAAAATTCTATGCAGGAGAAAAACTGGAAACTATGTCCTATGGGAAATGTTTTAGTGGAATAAAGTAGTAAAGAGGTACATTTTATTTCTTGCATATCTGTGATCAAATTCAAAGCTTTACACATGCTAAGAAAAGCTCTATCACTGAACTATCTCCCCAGCCCTAAAGGGGATTTTTTTTTCTTGGTACTGGGGATTGAACCTAGGGATTTATACCTCTGAGTTACACTCCAGCCCTATTGTATTTTATTCTTTTGAAACAGAGTCTCATAAGTTGCTGAGGGCTTCACTAGGTTGCTGAGACTGTCCTTAAATCTATGATTCTCCTGTCTCAGTCCCCCAAGTACTGGGATTACAGGTGTGTGCCACCATGCCCAGCCCTAAAAGGATATTTTACATAGGTAATATTTAAAAATTCTTAGTTAAGCCTACAGACAAACTTTTTCTAATAGGCTGACATGGAGCAAATATAGGAAATCTGTATAGTGGTACATTGAAAGGTAACATAAGAATTTTCTAACCAATAGGCCTGTCTAGTTAGTGATGGAATGGGCTTCCCTGGGTCGTGCTGTGCTTCCTATTATTAGCAGCTAACTGACCTTTGGTTCCAGGGATGCTGGGGAAAGGAGTCTTTATGGCAGAATTCCTTAATGAAACTTCAGATTCTCAAGCATGTTAGAATGTGGGCTGCAGATTTTTGTTTTTTCTTCCATTTATTAACTTTTATGGAGATAATATCTTTAATTTGCTTCTGTGGATTCAAATGAGACAATATGAGGGAAGACAAAGAGATCCAGATATAGAAAATTGGAAGAAACAGAACTCTCCAAGACATTTAGAAATTTCTAGTTAACTCCTAGTTGCTAAATATTTTTTGCAATCCTCTTACTGATTTCTTTCCTACAGTTAAAAAAAATTTAGAAATGTTAATGAAATAAAAATTTCTCTAAATTTCCTTAATTCCTAGTAACTACAATAGATTTGTTTTGCTAGAACATATTTTGCTCAGCCATTCACTCATCCCTTATTTTTAGGAACAGAATAATCTTTAGATATACCCCTAACAGTTTGAGGACACAAAACTTACATTTGTAATAGAAATCAATGGATGTTTTAAATTTATAGATGTGGGAATCATTGCTATTGAAAGTGCTATGCTAGCCAGGCATGGTGGCACGTACCCATGATCCCAGTACCTGGGAGGCGGAGACAAGAAGATCGCAGGTTCGAGGCCAGCCTCAGCAATTTAGAGAAACCCTCAGCAACATAGTGGGACCCTGTTTCCACTTTTTTCCTTAAGAAAAAAAGAAATTAAAAGGGGAAAGGAGTGTAGCACAGAGGTAGAATGCTTCTGAGTTGAATCCCTAGTACTAAAAAAAAAAAAGAAAAAAAGCGCTATGCTATTATTTAAAAACAGAGCTTTACTTTTCATGTGAAGTAATAGTGGTAATGTTATTTCTTGAATGATTTCCTAAGGGAGACATATGGTTATAGAAAAGGATCCTGGCAAGTGTGCTGGTTCATGTGCTAGGACACTTCAGGAGAGGGTGAATTAGACATTATAACTTAGTGATAAAATCTCTTGAAAGGAGATGACAAATAACAGACTTATTGTCTAGGACAATAGTTTTTGATGATCTTCCTATTAGATCAAAGAGTAAGGTTCTGTGTTACAATCAGACCACATAAAGTTCTGGAGAAGTTCTTTGTAAGAAAATTGCTGCAAAGATACATAGAAACACAGAACAAAACACTTGAGTTGATATTTGTCATAAACCACCCCTTCTCTTGTCTCTGGTAAATTTGAGGACAAAACTAGTGTTCTAGTTAAACAAAGAGATTTGTTCTGGGCATGACAATGTAAAAAAAAAAAAAAGACTTTCTAATTTTTCCCATATGTTGGACAAACAAAGTTTATTGTTCAGAGTACTTTGATGAGGAAAAAAAAAAGCTAATGAAGTAGAAACAAGAAGTGAATCCAGCAAAGTCATTATAATCCTGAATCTCCCACTGACATATGATGCTATTAATTGTTATCAACAATGCCGTTTCTGAAGGGTAGATTCATGTACATGTGTATACCCTGTGGGTTATTTTTTAAACATTTTTGCTTTATAATCATTATTTTGGTACTGAGGATTAAACCCAGGGATATTCTACTTCTGAGCTATAACCTGTTTTGAAACAGGGTCCCACTAGGTTCCTGTGGGTCTCTATAAGTTGCTGAGGCTGACTTCAAACCTGCCATCCTTCAGTCTCAACCTCCTGAGTTCTGGGATTACAGTTGCTTTATAATCATTTAAAAAATACTATTTGCTACATAAGCATATATGTTAACTTTTAAAGCCTAACTATATAATACACACCAGTATACCAAACTGTTTTCCAACGTGGTTGCTTTGAAATTCTTTCCTCGCAAAAGTGGTACTGTTGATTCTTATCCTTTCCAATATTTAATACGGTCAGTCTTCTCAATTTTGACCACTGCATTGTACTTTTTCATAAATGTACATTCATAGGCATTTTTAAAAAATAAAGGATGTTAATAAAATGATAATCAAGCAAAAATCGGCATTGCTCATTTATTCAGCACATGTTTCTGGTATGCCTGCTAGGCACCTATCACTAGGAAAACCATGGGAGTATATAAAGAAAAAAAATATTTAAAAAAGTTCTTTCTTTAGGAGATTACAATATACATAAAATTGGAGCACTCAAATAGAAAAATGTATTATCATTTTTATTTTTATTTTTTCTTTCTCCTCCCCCTTCAGAGTCTTTGTTTCTATACCATATGACTTCTCAGGAAGCAAACCTTTGGGTCTGTTCTGTTTTATTCCTGCCATTTTCTCATGAGCCACTAGACTGCCACCTGCATTAGGCATCTTCTGGTTACTATAACACATACCTGAGATTATCAGTTTATAAAGGATAAAGGTTTATTTTGTTTGATGGTTTTGGAGGTTCCAGTCCATGATCAGTTGTCCCCTTTGCTTTAGGGCCTGGAGAAGCATTGCATGGTGGTGGGGAGAGGGCAGAGCAGAGCTGCTTACCTCATAGCCAGTAAGTGAAAGAGAGAGAAAGAGCCCAGTGCCCCACAATCTCCTTGAAGGGCACTTGGCCAAGGACAAGAAAACATCCAAAAATCTCCTAAAGGATGACCTGGATCTGAATGTGAGCAGAAGGCAGAGTTGAACGAGGGAGGCCTTCTTATGTTCTTGAAAGCCTGTCGGAAAGTTGAAGAAAGGGAGTTTATTCAGAACTGCCAGCACAGGGCCTTAGATGTCAGGCTGAAAGAACAGAGACTTTATTCTGTAGTCAACAGAGAGCTGCTAAAGGATCGAGAAAAAAACAAAAACCAAAAAACAAACCCTCGTTTTCTTAAGTACTGATTTATTCAGATAGGATTATACTTTTTAGGGATTTGCCAAAGCTAAATGTACAAAGGGGGAAATAAAAACATATGTATGTCCCAGGAATAGCTTTTTTTTTTAATAGAGAAAATAAAAGTTAAATAGCATTGGATACCAAAAGTTAGTGTTTAAGACAATCTCCACACTGTGTTTCCCACAGATACAGAAAATTAACCAGACCACACTGTCCTGGGGGAAAAAAAAAAAAAAAAGGAATAACATTAACATTCTTTACTTCTTACCTGGCATAAATTATTCTGGATAAGTTTAATGCCTACCCCAAAAGCAGCATTATATTTCCAAATAGCTTATTGTTTGATTTTTAAACTTTTGTTTTGTATTATTTTAATGTCAAATATGATTAGCTACTTTCCTAATTTGTATATAACACAAATTCCTCCTAAACCCTGTAGCTCAGTATTCACTGATTTGGACTTTTAGTTTACATTAGTCAAACATGTTTCTGGAATGACTGTGAAGATCAGCATAAAAATGAAGAGTCCAGCTGCCATGTGGGGTAGAAGATAATCACGCGGTGGACTGAGTGACATGGAGTGCCCAATTTGTCTCAGCAGTAACTGTTCTCTCCTGTGAATGTTTTCTAGTGAATTGGGAGAAAAAGTGTCATTAAAAAAGAAAAGGGAATTGCAAATTCTGGCACATGTATGTAATTTATCTTTAGGTCTAATGGAATTTAAAATATCCAAGGTGATCTAGTGATCGTTTATCCTACCACTAAATGTTCAACTAAATTTATCACTGTCAAATAAAATTGTCACAAAGAGCCTTTTATTACTTGCATAATGAACATCAATTAATTCTTATGTGAGTAGGAGCCATTTGAAGGCTACTTACACCTAGAAAGAAAAAAATAGAAAGGAACATTACAACAACAACAACAAAAAGACAAAGGTTTCTTTCTCTCTCTCTTTGATATTGGGGACTGGACCCAGGTGCATTCTACCTCAGAGTGAAACCCCCAGCCCTTTCTTAAAAAAATTGACTATTATATGCAAAGTTGTTGTCAGTAATAATTTTAAATTCCCTGATAAATGTATTAAAAAATTAATGACTGAATGGGAGGCTAAGACAGGAGGATCACAGGTTCAAGGCCAACCTAAGTAATTTAGTGAGACACTCACCAATTTTCAAACAAACAAACCAACCAAGCTCTGGGGTTATAACTCAGGATATCCCTGGGTTCAATCCCTAGTACCAATATTTATTAATTCATATGGGTATAAATTAGTGATTTGGTATTTTTTATCAGTTTTTGTTTAGTGTGTGTGTGTGTGTGTGTGTGTGTGTGTGTGTGTGTGTGTGTGTGTTTTACTGGGGATTGACCCCAGCAGCATTCTACCTCCAAGCTACATCCCCTAGCCCAATTTAATTTTTGCTTTTAAACAGGGTCTTGCTAGGTTGTTGAGAGTCTTCCTACTTGCTGAGTCTGTCCTTGAACCTGTGAACCTTCTGTCTTAACCTTCTAAGTACTGGGATTATAGGCATGTGCCACCATGCCTGGCTTTTGTCTCCACATTTTGCTGAGCTAAAGGAACAGATTGCTTGTGGTTCAAAGTTATCAGTGGAGTTTCATACTCTAAGTGGATAATGACACTGGTTTTTGCTCCATATTGTAAAGTTCACAGACTTAACTTTAAAAAAGTAGTTATTAATCTTTCAAAAATAAACAATGAAGCCAACACACAATCTTAAAATTACAACTTTTCCCCCTCAATCCAGTATGGAGCATATTTGCTAATGGTTGAAGGAAGTCATTTTATGACTTCATTAGAACTGTTTGTTTTTTACATCTTATTTATTCATGTATTTATTCTCTTTTATTCCCATTCGTTTCTCCCATCTTCACATAGAAAATAGCTAATGTATATCTTTTCATTGTATATTTAAAACATTTCATATAGCTTTCACTATTAAAATAGATTTCTAAAACCAAACTGAAGCTAAATATCTACCTTACTCTTTTCAATGATATTATTTCAGATTTTCTGAAGACAACAACATTATTTTCCTTTTTTTGGTGTGTGGCTGTGTGTTCTGGCTTTTTGCTCCATATTTTTAAAGTAGAAAAATGTGGAAAGTACTAATTGGGATAAGGAATCAGAGAAAAATAAATGACATCATTTCACTGCTTAAAGATGGCCATTAACATATTGACTTACTTCCTTTCAATTTTTAAAAAGGGTTCTTGAAAAATAAAGGTGAGCAATTTGTGTAATTTATAAGCAATTGTGATATTTCTCCATGAGAATTATAATAGAATTTCATTTTAGCTCTTTGTTTGCTTGTTTTGTCCTAGGGATTAAACCCAGGAACATTCTATTTCTGAGCTATACCCCCAGCCCTTTTATTTTTTATTTTGAAACAAGGTCTCTTGCTCAGTTGCTAAGTTGCTAAGGCTGGCCTTGAACCAGCAATCCTCCTGCCTCAGCCTCCCAAGCACTGGGATTACAGGTGGGCACTATCACATCTGATTCCTCATTTAAGCTCTTTTAAACATATTTTTCTCATGTTTATAGTTTATTAAATCAAAAAGACAGATTAAACTCAGCAAAGGCAAAAGTTGTAGGGAGAAAGAATCTGGGAGAGACTAATTGCAAACTTCTAGTTGTCCTTTCCCAGAGGAGTTGTAAGGTCACCACTTAATTCTCCTAACAGTGATGTGATATGATATACAGACTGTTGTGAATGTTGAAATTTAATCAAACTTTGATGTGCGGGATTTTATTGGGATCCAGGCACAGAGGCATGGGATGCCTGTGTACTTTACCTTAGCTCTTCAGATCCCAAGTCTCCTTAGAGGTCAGACTGATAACTCATGGCCCAAGGTTTCTACCTAAATCACATCCTTAGCATTAATCTATCTGGTGTGGCTCAAGGTTCCAGGTTAAAAAAAAAAAAAACACTCTCATTAGATCAAATAGTCTAAGGGCTCCAGGGTTATCTCCAAGAAGAAAGTCAAGAGTCAGTTTTTCTTTGGATGTGTATGGTTTGAGCATACTCAGCCCACTGAGTAAACCCATTACTGACAATGGGATATCATAATTTTATTATTTATACAATATTCTATCATATAATAATTAATCATCTTTTTAATGTTAGAGTTAAGTAGTTTCCATTTTTGTTATAAATCATATTGTGTTGAACATTTTTTGTATAAAAATACTGGTTTTATATTTTATGTAGTTCTTATAATAATTTTTAGATGTAGAAATACTATTTTTTTGAGTACATTGCCAACTTATTTTCAGAGAGATTGTCATTCCCATGAGAAGTTTAGTGAATGTGCCCATATTGTTTAGCTCTTAAAAATATTGAATACTATCTTTGTTGCTTATTTGGTGGGTTAAAAGAGACCAGCAACACATTTTTAATTACTTTACATTTTTCTTTATTAAGTGTTCACTATCCATTTACAACTCTTTAAAAATTGCCCATACATAGCTGCTGAGTGTGGTGGCACAAGTCTATAATCAGTACTTGAGAGGCTGAAACAAGAGGATCTCAGGTTCAAGGCCAGCCTCAGCAATTTATCAAAACTCTGTTTTAAAATAAAAAGTAAAATAAGGCTGGGGGTGTAGCTTGGAGGTATAATTCCTCTGGGTTCAATTCTAATACTTAAATTTTTTTTTCATACATTACTTTGCTCATTTACCAATGACAGATTACTGATTTTTCTCAGTTATAAACATGACTTTTATTGATTTGCAATGCATTTTTAAAATTTTGTTTAGATTTTGTTCAAGTTTTGCATTCTTTTTTTTTTTTTTTTTTTGGTACTGGGGATGGAACCCAAGGGCATTCTATCTCTGAGCTACACCTCCAGCCCTGTGTTAGTCTTTTATTTTGAAGCAGAATCTCACTAAGTTGCAGAGAATCTCACTAAGTTGCTGAGACTGACCACAAACCTGTGATCCTTCTGTCTCACCCTCCCAGTTACTGGTATTACAAACATGTGCCACCATGCCTGGCTTGCAAAGTTTTAAATTTTTTTTTTTTTTTGCGGTACTGGGGATTGAACTCAGGGGCATTCTACCTCCGAGCTATACCCCCAGCCCTATTTTTTTTATTCTTTATTTTGAAACCGAGTCTCACTAAGTTGCGGAGTGCCTCACTAGGTAGCTGAGGCTGGCCGCGAACTCGGATCCTCCAGTCTCAGTCTCCCGAATGCTGGGATTACAAGCGTGCGCCATCACACCCGGCTTATTAAATTTTTAAAAAAAGACTTTTCTTTTTAAATTAAAGTAAATTAAAAAAAATTGTGGCACTGGAGATTGAACCCAGGAGTATTCTATCACTGACTTACACACTCAGCCCTTTTAAAATTTTTTTATTTTGAAACAAGGTCTCCCTAAATTATCTCGCTGGCTTCAAATCTGCCATCATCCTGTCTCAGCCTCCCAAGTTCTGGACTTGCAGGTGTAAGTCACCAAATCTGGTCTCCTTTTTGATTATTTACATTGATTTTACTTAAAAAACTCTTTGCCTTTTGGAATTTAAATAAGCATGTATTTATTTACTAAATCTTATTCTATGTGTAATTTATGCCTAGTATCTAAATTGGATGCTTTCCTAAATTCAAGTATCTTGGCTCTATTTCCCCTTAGCCTCTGATTTATGATGCTTTATCTATTGTAGCTGAGATTCGTTTGGTGTTTTTTCTATTCCTTTGATCTCTTATTCACGCATATCTTAGCACTATGCTGATTTGATCAAGTTTTTGTACTATGTGTTAGCTATATCATATATATCTGCTGGGACTTCTCCTGAAATTTGGATTTTGAAAACAAATGAACAAACAACCCTCCCAAACCTTGCCCACTGGTTTGCCCTCCCTTTAGGAGACTGTTTAGCCATAGAACACTTTACTGCTTCTCTCTTTGCAAATGGAGTCATTGTCTTTCATCCAAGGACAACAGACTAATAACATTTACTCTGCTCAGGCTACCTTAGCAGCTAGAGGTTGCTTGGCTATTAATAAGGAAAATAAGAAAAGGAATCAGCAAAGCAGCTGCCAGTGGCTAAAAGCACCAGAAGAAGGAATCATGAACAGACCCAGAAGAATAGTCCAGAATTACCTGCAGCTTCAGAGTCTTCTGGAAGGAAGGACTGGGGGAAAGAACTCTGAACCACAAATGGCTTATGAAACAGGGAGGAAGGAAAGGGAGCCATGGAGAAATATCACACAATCCTTGAGAGAGTTCTGTGAGTGTTTAACTGCCATGAAAATTCAAAGAGACTGAATAGAATTGTCCTCACTGCTTAAGTGGGCTTCAGATAAACTGGGATAATTGACACCTTTAATACAGTATAAGTTCTCTAACAGTACTTTAGTAAGTTATATGACTATCATAGTCAATTAGGCATGAGATGAAAAGTAAGATGACTTTAATTATGAGTAGAATGGCATTTTGGATAAGAGTTTAGAATGAGATGTATTGATGATGATTGCGGCACTTTCATAATTATGTTATGAAGAGGAGGTAAGGGCTCAGTGTCGTTGTATCCCCCAAGCAAGGAGGAGTGGAAGCTCAGCCAACGCAGGAAAACATTGAAGTGTAGACACTCCTTACAAGGGACGATATTGATTACTGTCGGTGTAGGGGCTTTCTTTTGACCAGATGTGTGATTTACCTGAAGCAGGGGCTGAGGAGATTTACCTTCTCACTGACTAAACAACTTATACCCAGGCTGCTTCTCACCTAAAAAACAGAAAGCCTCCTTTATTATCTCATATATTTGTCCCAGATCAGAAAGAAAGGCAACGGAAGAAAAAATAAATAAATTTATACATATATATCTCCCAACGTCCCACTTACCACAAAACCTAGCCGGCAAGATACTGCACAAATAAACAGAGCTGGAATTTTTAGAGTTTATTTAGTTAGATTTTTCTAACACTTCTAATAATCTAGAAAGAATTTTGCCATTACCTTGAACATTTGCTTAGTCCTTCCTATTTCCAATCAGGCAGAAGGTTAAAGAGAAACAGCTGTGTAGCCCCTCGATGCCACAGAGGAAACACCCTCTTGTCTTTCCGCCCCCTGTAAGAAAGAACTATTTTTTAATTTTACCTTTTATGGCCATTAGTTCTCCCACTACTTTAGGCCAAAAGCTGTTGTTGGTTAGCCGTGATTTTATTTATGCACATAATTAATCATGTCTCTCTAACAGATGGCTGTTTGGGATAATGATTCATAGTAAACCTTTTTAACAATCATATTATAAGATTGCAGATGGGGTGGCCAGTACTACCACAAGATGCTGGAAGTTAGTTTTAAGCAACCATTTCCATTAACTAGAACAGGACATCTTGAACAAGAGATTTTTTTTTTTTGAAAGTCTATATTTTGAGGTTTACATCATTTTTAATCACTGACAGTTTTAAGACATTCTAATATCAGTCTCTCAACAACTCTTTAGTAAGAGAGAACATTTGCAATGACATTACAATTGTGTATACTGAATGAAGGTGGCTCAAATCAAGTTTGCATAATTACAATGTTCAGAGTACCCCACTTTGTTAGGCACAGTAACACATACTTGTGATCCCAGTACTTGGGAGGCTGAGACAGGAGGGTTGCAGGTTGGAGGCTAGCCTTGGCAACTTTGTGAGGCCCTTTGTGGAAACTCAGTGAGACCCTGTTTCCAAATAAAAAAAATAAAATAGGCCCAAGGGCATGGCTCAGAGGTAGAATACCCTTGAGTTCCATCCCTAGTACCACATACACACAAAAGAGTACCCCACTTTGCTAGGTGTGGTGACACATGCTTGTGATCCCAGTACTTGGGAGGCTGAGACAGGAGGACCACAGGATCCTGGCTAGCCTCAGCAACTTAGCGAGATCCTATTTCAAAAATAAAAAGGGCTGGGAATGTAGCTTGGAGGTGATAGAACACCACTGGGTTTAATTCACAGTATTAACAAAACAAAACAAAACAGACACCCCTCCCCAAATGTGTACCCAACTTTGATGTAAAAATACCAATGTCTTCTAGTGTTTTTATAGATCCTTTTTCTAAAGAGCTAATGACACTGTACCAATAATAACACATTTTCCTTATGGTAGTAGGCTCACTTAAAGCATTTATCATCAGTTAGATACTGTGCTTAGTGATGAAGAAACAGAACTATAAAAAATGTGGACTTTGAGCCGGGTGTGGTGGCGCATGCTTGTAATCCCAGCATTCGAGAGGCTGAGACCAGAGGATCCGGGTTCGCGCCCAGCCTCAGCTGCCTAGTGAGGCACTCCGCAACTTAGTGAGACTTGGTTTCAAAATAAAGAATAAAAAATAGGGCTGGGGGTGTAGCTCGGAGGTAGAATGCCCCTGAGTTCAATCCCCAGTACCACAAAAAAAAAAAAAAAAATGTGGACTTTGCATTTCAGGGATTCTTAATTTTTAATGTGCTAAAGAATCGTTTTGGGGGCTTTCTTAAAAATATGTATTTCTGTTTCTTTTCCTCATAGATACTAATTTAAATGGTCTGGGAAGGGACCAATAGTGTGTATTTTTTTTTTTTTTGTACTGTGGATTGAACTCAGGGGCACTCTATCTCTGAGCTATACCCCAGCCCTTTTCAGTTTCTATTTTGAAGCAGAGTCTTAATAAGTTGCTGAGGCTGACCTTCAACCTGAAATCCTCCTGTCCCAGCCTCCCAAATACTGGGCTTATAGGTGTGTGCCATCACACTCAGCCAGTAATGTATATTTTTATCAAATATTCCAGGTAATTCTGGTACAGACAGTTGAGGCATCATTTCATGACTATAAGGAAGAACATGGACTTTGGGATCATACTTGCCTGCTGATTTCCCAGCTACGTACAATGCAATCACATTTAAGTTTAATATTTGCCTGGCACGTTGAATTTATTTTATTTATTAATAATTTATGAAATAAATGTTAGTTACTAATAACAAGAAGATATGTCTTTTATGCTCAGATTAAGCTAATCTTCCCTAGCGATTGTAAATACAAAACAGGTAGGGGGTGGAATGGAGGTACTTTCCAGCCAGCTTTACCTGTGTTGGTAAATGAGCTGGATATTTAAAGCGGTTTGATGGAATCCTGAGTCTGTTCCTATTCTCATCAAATCTCAATTTTCTTATGAGTTAAGTTCCTACCTCAAAGAATTATTGAGAGTATTCAATAAGAAAGTGTATGACTATTATTTAATAAAGGATAGAAATTCACTAAGTGTCTTTGTTAGTATTAACAAATCTGGATGAGCTTGACTATTTTTGTGCAATCCAATTGGGAAGCGTTCAAAGTAGGAGTCTGGGGATAATTGAGGAGTCTAGGAGGAACTGACTTAAGATGAAAGGAGGATTAATTCAGCATTTACAACTGCATAAAGTTAAAAGGCTTCCAGTGGTCATGGGAAGAGACATAGCTGGAGGGCATAAAGAAGGCACTGCTGACCAAACTGCAGTGAGATGATTAGAGTATTTGATGCAATCAGACAAAGGAAGAGGAAGCTGCAACAGTCCTCCTAATAAACAACGGGTGGATTACTGGTCACCCAATATGTTGGAAGGAACATTAATTAAAAAAAACTAAAATACCATTTAAACAAAAGCAAAAAGTTCTTCTCTCATCCTTTGTTGATATGTAAAAAAGAACAACAATAACAACAACAACGAAAAGTATTTAGGAAACTTTGTCTCCAAAGAGCAAGAGAACAAAAAATTAGGTACTGGTAAAGAATAGAGGTTATCAGATTTAAAAGCCCAGTTCCGGGGGCTACTATTATTTTCAAATACTATGTATTTATACCGAAAATGATGAACTGTGTCTATTTTTCACAATACTTTAGTGGCCTTATGAAATCACAATAAAATTATTTAAAAATTATTTTTGGTACTAGGGATTGAACCCAGGGACATTCTTCCTCTGAGCTACACCCCCCAGCCTGTTTCATTTTTTACATTGAAACAGGGTCTTGCTAAGTTGCCTAGGATCTTGTTAAAATGCTGAGGCTGCGATCTACCAGTCTCAGCCTTCCAAGTACTGGGGTTACAGGAATGTGCCACCATGCCTGGCATCATAATAAAGTTAAACCAACAATTATTATTTCTTTGTACTATTTTTAATGCTACTTTGTACTCAAATTTTCTATAAAGTGTTTAAACAAGGAGTTTCTAAGTAATAGAAAGAACACTATTTTTATAAAAGCGTATGTAATGTTGATTGTATACGGCAATAAAGATAAATGAAAAATCATTGAGTGAATTTACTGGAAAAATAATTGATTTTTATGAATTGTTTATTCAAAACTTGGGCCCTCAAAGTCAAGATTGAAGCAGGGAAACCCACATAACCCTAACTAGACTGACCCTCTGTTCCTATTTTGATTGTGTGTGTGTGCTGAGGCGGTGAGGAAAAACCAAGAGAGGGAAAAGCAGCCAGCCTTAGTTGTGAAAACGGAAGCATGCAGTGAAATACAGTGGAAAGTGGAAAGCAAGCTGAAATGCTTTGTTTTCCGGGTTTCCCGCACCCAGCCTAGGAACCACTTGTACACCCTACGTAAAACACAAAGAGGGAGTTTATTAACGAGCTCGAGACCAGACTACTGTAGAGCGGAGGTTAGTCCTCCGCTCAAACAACAGTAGTGCCGGCTCGAGAGAAAAGTTATTGTATAAGCTAAAACCATAAGGGGAATCACAGGTGTTGGGAGTAAGGGAATTGGCCGTTTCAAAAGAAGCGGCGAGCTTATTGGTCCTAGGGTAGGGAAATCTTCAGCTTGCAGAACAGGATGCAGATGGAGCTTTCCATGTGGTTCATGTTGGTCAATTAGAGCTAGCTTGCTGGACGGTTAGGGAACTTCCACCTGTTCCAAGTTACTGCAACTAAATAGGGCAAAGGTCAATTTAAGGATGAAGAACAAAATGGAGTCAGTTAGGCCAATCCTCACAAAGTAACGATTGGTAACTATGTGGGTTAATATTTGTCCTGCACACTGGCTTTATTAATATTTACGGAATAAATGTTAGTTACTAATAACAAGAAGATATATCTTTTATGCTCAGATTAAGCTAATCTTCCCTAGCGATTGTAAGTACAAAACAGTTAGGAAGTGGAATGAGGATACTTTCCAGCCAGCTTTACCTGTGTTGGTAAATGAGCTGGATATTTAAAGCGGTCTGATGGAGTCCTGAAAGTCTGTTCTCTTAGAATTTCTCCTGCACTGAATGGCCAGGGTGACTAAGAAAAAAAAAAAAAAAAAAAAAAAAACCTACAATAGTGGAAGGATAGGTTTTTGGTGAACACTGGGGAATGTGGTATGTATTTTAGAGAGTCATTTAAAACTCAGTATGTTAACTGGAAAGTGTGAGACATTATGTTAGTTGCCATTATTAATCCTTAATACTATTTTTTTTTTGTGGGATTAAGTGTTTCCAAGAAAGTGGGCATGGAGGTGCAGGCTGGTAATTCCATTACTTGGGAGGGTGAGGCAGGAGGATCACAGGTTCAAAACCAACTTCAGCAACTTAGTGACGCTTTCAGCAACCTGTTTCAAAACAAAAAAATGAAATAGAGCTGGGAGTGTAGCGCAGAGGTAGAACACCCCTGAGTTCAGTCCTAATATAAATAAATAAATAAATAAATAAATAAATAAATAAGACGGTATTGGAAAATTGCTCTGGTATTAATTTTCAAAATGTTAAAAGCAGTCAGAGTCTGGGTGCTATGTAAGCACTCAGGCAAGGAGAGGTGGCTGCTTTGCCTCCTCAGAGGTACCCCTCCCTTTTGCCCTTTGTCCTAAAGTTAACCCTAAAGCCTTTAGCCTTAAAAAATATAGAGATAATTGAAAACCCTAAGATCACAGTGACTCTGCCTGGCTCACGTCAGAGCCAGGAAGCTAGCAAGAGCCTTATGCCTTGTTCTTAGAGATCACACACAGCTACACTGGCTGTAATTTGTGCCTCTGTTTCCCTCCTATTCTTTGGGACCTGGATAGGTAAACTCCATGTGCTGCTTCAAGGCCCCCATAGGTGATAAGCAGCCAATACAGCCTAATACAATAGGGGTAAAACCAAGGTAGATCATTGACCCCTGCACTTAGTAAGCACACTGTCCGGAGACAAGGAGGAACTACCTGGCTAAGGAGTAAGTTACTAGCCAGTTGCCTTGGTAATGCTGAACATGCCAATATGAAATCTGTATTTAAAGCCTGGGGTCTGGGGGGGGGCAGAGTTCCACTTTTGGGCTCTCCAGCATGTCTGCCAGGCACACTGCTTTTCTTCTCTTCCCTTTGTATTTCCTACTAACTTTCTAATAAAGTTTTTTGTTAATGCTACAACCAAGCTGTCTTTAGTTTTGTTTTCCCAATTCAATTTATCTTCTTTGAATTGAGGAAAAGAATCCCCAACACCGTTGCAATTGTAACAATAAATAAGTTTCAAAGACATGATTCTGAGGTTATGTGAGTAGTTACTCAAAGAAAGAGAGGTTATTACAAAAGAGCTGGAGGTGAAGATGAAAAGCCAAGTGTTCTCATGTCTAAATTTTGGATAGGGTTGCCAGAAGCATTTCTCCATGTTGTTAATTATATACAGTTTTTACTTTGAAAAATATTTGAAACTAGAAAGCACGATGTTAAGTGAAGTATGTCAGACTCAGAAAGAGGAAAGAGGAGAGGGGAAAGGGAGTTACTGGGGAATAAAATTGATCAAACGCTGTCAATTGTCCTGTGCACATATGACTATCTCACAATGACTCCCACTATTTGTGTAATTTCATTGTGCCAATAAAACATTTTAAAAGTGTTAAAAATATTTGGAATCTTTCTCTCTTTTTTTTTTTTTTTCAGTTTCTCTTCCCTTTCCTTTCTCCCTTCCTTTCTTTGTTTTCTCTTCCCTTTTACACTTATTTGGGCAAGAATCTTACAATTAAAAACCCTGTTAAGGGGTAAAATTGAAAGGCTTACTGCCCTGATTTGGCATATGTTGATGTGATAAAGAAAAATGATTTTAAGAACTTTGGCAGACCTTGCTAGGGACAATGTATGATGGGATAGTTGCCCAGCTCACCCCTGGACAAAAGGTTTAGCATAAACATGACCGGAGAGGATGTGCAAGCCCCACCCAGATCCCAGAGGGCCGGCTGCCCTTGTGTTTCATGGCAAGCAGATTAGTCTGGGGCCTGGGGAACTGAACATTAAAATGAGGTCAGCAGTTGTGGAGAAAAGAAAATATCTCAAGCTTTGAGCAGAGTGCAGTAATTCCTGGGAATCAAAATAACGTAAAGGGAGCCCTAAAGATAGGTTTAGCAACAATTGCTAACTCTTATTACACATTTGTATTATTTTGGGTCCTGCTCAAAAACTTTACATGTCATAATTCATTTATTTCTTACAACAACCCTTTGCAATAGATATTACGTTGTTATTATTGTTATTACTATTATTGTTTTTATTATTATTATGGTACTAGAAATTGAACTGATGGGGCATTCTACCTCCGAGATATACCTCCAGACCTTTTTATTTTTTATTTTGAAACAGAGTCTCACTAAGTTGCTACAGCAACTTAGATTACTATCTTATCTCCAAGCCAGGTAAGGTGGTGCAAGCCTGTAATTCCACTGCTTGGGAGGCTGAGACTGCAGGATTGCAGGTTCAAGACCAGCATGCAGCCAACAAGGGTACAATGACCCTTCTCATTCTTGTTCATGTCTCATGGTGCTCTGGTTGAGAATTTCTGTAGAGTACCTACTTGGGAGTGGAGTTATTGGGTAACAGGAAATGCACATGTTCACCTTAATTGTTCCCAGAATTATTGCTCCACTTTACCTCTCCCATTGCTCCATATTACCAGGCATTTGAACTTTTCCTATTTGAATGGTATGAAATGGTTATCTTATTTATCTTTGTATTTTCCTAATTGCTAAAGCTTTGTCATATGTATATGCATTTACTGGTCATTCTGTTTTACTTTTTGTTTGGAAACAGGGTCTCACTAGATTGGTGAGTCTCACTACTTGCTGAGGCTGTCCTTGAACCTGCGATCCTCCTGTCTCAACCTCCCAAGTATTGGGATTACAGGCATGTGCCACCATGCCCAGCTTATTTCAAATTTTAATACAGTCAACTTATAGTTTATTCTTCCTATCCTGAAAGCTAAAGACATTTTTCTACTTATGGCAATCTCATTTTTGTCATGTGCCAAGTTTCCCTATGCACTTTTTCTAGGCTTTTTCCTTCTCTTCACCCTCCTCCCCCCTCCTTTTCTTAAATTTCTGTGTCAATACCACATTGTCTCAATTGCTTTTGCTTTGTAGTTAGCCAAGATATCAGTAGGGTGATTCTCCATACCTTATTTTTATTATTTTTAGTATTGGATTTATTTATCTTGAATCTTATTATTTTTCTTCAATATTATATTTACTATTCTTGGGACTTTTCTCATACTTATACATTTGGAAATTGGATTTGTCAACTTCTATGAACTGACCTATGAGTTGGAATGTAACTGAATGATTTAATAGATTAATTTTGGGTGTAGATTTCCATTTAGTTAAGTCTTCTTCAATGTTTTCCAATAATATTTTATCAGCTCTTCATGGCAGCTTTTGTTAGATTTATCTCTGATACCTTATTACTGGTATTACAAATGGCATCCAGCAACATCGCTGAAGTCTCTGATTAATTGTAGTATTTAGATGCTAGTCCTCTTGGGAAAACAGCAATTTGGGTTTATTATTTTAAGTTTATTTTTATATTTTGTATTGTAATTATACATCATAGTGAGATTCAAAGTGATGCAATTATACATGAGAGCAAGATTCAATCACTTGGTATGGTACCCTTGCCCACTATCTCACTCCCACCTCCTCCTGCCCCACACATGTTAGTGAGATTAGTGATGATACCTTTGTGTGGGGACATAACATTATCTGATATGTTTATTTTCCTAAACCTCCTTTTCCTCCTCTCTACCTCCCTCCCCTAATCTCTTTCCACTCTTCTATTGATCTCCTTCCTCATTTATATGAAGTCTTTTCTGTTTCTTATTTTTTCTCTAGCTTCCACATATGAAAGAAAACATACAACCCTTGACCTCTTTTTTTTTTGTGGTTGTGGGGATTGAACCCAGGGGCATTCTATCTCTGAACTACACCCCCAGTCCTATTTTATTATTTTATCTTAAAAGAGGGTCTCACAAAAGCAGAAGACCTCACTAAGCTGCTGAGGCTGGCTCTGAACCTGAGATCCTCCTGTCTCAGCCTCCCAAGTACTGGGATTACAAGCTTGGCCACCATGCATGCCAACCATTGACTTTCTGAGACTAGTGATCTCACTCAGCATAATCTGTTCTAGTTCCATTCATTTTCCTACAAATGGCATAATTTTGTTCTTCTTTATGGCTGAATAAAAAATTCCATTATGTGTATATGCCACATTTTCTTTATAAATTCATCTGTTGATAGGTACTCAGGTTGGTTCCATAATTTGGCTATTGTG
>PVLC010015495.1:0-5000 GCA_004027655.1 Graphiurus murinus | reverse complement strand
CTAATTAGTCTTCAGTTAGGGGATCAGCCTCTCAGTCTCCTTTAGGAGCATCTTCAAAGTACTCTTATTTTTTATTCAAAGTCATTCAAAGAAAAATTTCAGATGGACCCAGATGGGTACTATACCCAGGGTCTTAAGATACTGAAATTAGTAGAGTAACTAGCTTGGAATTTTATCTGAAGAATCTAAAAGCAGCCAACTACCAGTCTCATTCAGGTTGTTAACAGATTTCAGTTCGCTGTGGTTGTGGGACTGATGTCTCTGTTTCCTTGTTGGCTGCTGGCTAATGGTTGTTCTCAGCTTCTAGAGGTCACCTGAATTCCTTGGCTCATGTTCTCACCACCTTCTAGGTCAATAATGGCACATTGAGTCCTTCTTCTGACTTTGCTAATGCCACCAGCCAGAAAAAGTTCTCTATTTTTGCAATTAGATTAAGGTTTGTATGAATAGACTAGGCTAAACCACGTGATCTTCCTATCGGTGGTTCAAGTGTGCCATATAATATGTAAACACAAGGGTAGTATGTTATCATATTCACATGCTTGGATTATAGCAGGATATCTTTGAGGGGCCATTATTCTATCTACCACAGTCCACTCTCTGGCCCCCAAAGAGTCATATCTGTTCCATATATAAAACATATTTGCCCAATTCCAAGGTCCCCCAAAGTCTCATTCAATTACAGCATCAGCTCAAAATTATAAATCTTATAAATAATCTAAGTCAGTAAGTATGGGACTCAGAGGAAGTACAGGCTGGCAGTAAGGACATGACCATGCTCGTCTTACTCAGTTGCAGATGAGCAATTAGTTATATAAGCATGATGAGGCAGGTTATCCTTCACTGCCAAAGATGTGCATATAGTTATATAAGTATGACAAGGCAAAACACAACACACATGTGCACATTACACTGGTGTGGATGGGCACTATTTTGTGTAGAATCCTATATAAGAGACAGGTCTGTAGAATAAAGCTGCTGTTATTCTCCTCCTGATGTGTTTTCTTCTCTCTGGGGATCTCAATGCTGAAACCTCCCCTGCAACCACATCTGTCCCCTGACACTTGACATAGTCATTAGGATGAGGTGAATGCCCTTAGCACTCCTCTGAAGGAGCAGCCCCAGGAAGAGCATCCCAGGGTGGAGGAGATGTGGCGTCTGGCCTCCCCGTGGTTCCCAGTAGTGGCCTATCTGATGACATGGACCCTGCTGGAAGATTGAGATGATGTACATTCCAGTAGAAAGAAGTCTGGAAACCTTTAAAAGTGCTGAATCCACAACCGCTGGGCCCCTGGAACTGCTGGAGCAGGGCTCAGTGGGTGGAAGAGGTGGCTATTGTAAGTGGAACTCCTCGACCCCTCTCCTCCCCCATGCCTGCATGGACCATGGGAAGTTGGAACTGGGGCTCAATAGGAGGCTTCCTCCACAGTTGCCCCAATATAAGCATGCCCAGCAGCTGCTGGATGTGGTGGAGCAGCAGCAGGGCAGCAATAGCTCTTGGACATCATCATTGCATGTGAGGAGAATATAAAATGCCAGCCCAACAAAGTGCTGGTGCTTTGGCATCAGCTTCTTGAATCAAAGGCACACCCCTTTCCCTCCCAAAAAAAATCTGTGAGAATAGCTCAAGAAATGTATGGCTGACTTTCTCCCAGATTGGGGACCTGGCAGGGTACCTGGTTAGCAGGGGAACAGGCTAACCTGAGGCCTCAAATGGAATTGGTCCTTTACTGGTCCCCCCCTCCCCAATGTGCAACACATCTGGCACTAGTTGATATGGGAGCAGACAGCACCCTCCTCTTTGGCAATCTGGACAAGTTTACCAGACCTAGGGCTTCCATAGAGGGTTATGGAAGTGTCTCATTATAGTTAAATGTGCCATAGTGACTTTGGGAATCAGATGTCTGCCTCCTAAGCACTATGACGTGTATATATCCCCCATAGCTGAGTACATCCTGGGTGTGAATGTGTTATAGGGTCTGACTATGAAGGCAGCTCTTGGAGAATTCAAGCTATGGGTCTTGGTAAAGACCATCACTAGAGGACATTGCCATCATACTCCCTTACAACTGTCCTAAACCATGAGGAGTGTGATTGTATGGCAGTACAAGCTACCAGAGGGGGCATGAGGAAATTGGACAAATAATACTGAAGCTAGAAGAGACAAGCATAATCTTCCCAACTCAGCCCATTCAATTCTTCTATATGGCCAGTGTGAAAACCTGATTGTTCCTGCTGCATGACAGTGAGCTACCTGGAGCTAAATAAAGGGACACTGCCCTTGCATGTGGTAATACCCAACATCTCAGAATTGATGAGTCATCTGTTGCATGAACTGGGACAGTTCCATTATGTTGTAGACTTGGTGAATGCCTTTTTCTCCATTGACATTACCCCAGAAAGCCAAGAACCAATTTGCTTTTACCTGGGCATCAATGGACCATTTTGGTATTGCCCCAAAGACATCTGCATAGTCCCACCTTGTGTCATGCTCTGGTGGTATAGAATTTAATCTCTTGGCAGAAGCCTGATACTATACAGTATCACTATATTGATGATATTATGCCAACCTCTGATTCTCTTACAGAGTTAGAAGCAGCTGTATGCTGCCTTTGAGCCAAGGTTCAGGAACCTGGGTATTCTGTGAAATTCTTGAGAGTTGTCTGGTTGAGTAAGATAAAGGTTATACCCAAAGCAGTGGTAGATAGGATACAAATGTATCCTCAGTCAGAAATGATCAGTTACAGACATATCTAGGTCTTGGGGTTTTGGCAAATGCTTATACCCTACTTAGCTATGCTTACATGCCCCTACCACATAGTCTGTAAGGGAGCAACATGGTATTGGACTACTGAAATGGAAACTGCAAGAGGCACAGGCACAAGCTCTGTGGGTAGTAGACCCTGCCCTTTATTTCCTGCTAACAGTCCAAGTGGACAACCCAGGCTTTGGATGGGGGTCATAGCAGAAACAAGGTACTAGGAATAGCTCAATTGGATTTTGGTCACAGCTATGGAAAAGAGTAGAGGTGTACTATTCTTTCATTGAAAAACAGCAGCCATATATGCTGGGTCATGATGGTGCAGACCACCTACCCTATTGAATGCTGGCTGAGGTCCTAGATATGGGCCCCCCCAAACAGAGATAGTACAAATGCCCACTCTAATGAAGTGGGGTGCATGCTTAGAACAATAAGCATGGTTTTCTAGTAGCCCTTTGTCAGAACAGCTACATACAACTGGGGCCAGTACATTTCTGAACTACAGTCCTCTCAGAACCCACTGAAGTAGGAGATGCCCCAAGTAAGTCACTATGAGGAAGAGAGCCCTTATACCTACGAAAGTGTAGTATACTGATGGCTCCTATCATGGACAGCCACTCGTGTGAGCGATTGTGGTATTACAGCCTGCCACAGAAACTTTCTGATATGAAAACAGTACTAGACACCGTAGCTAATGGGCTGGGCTGAGTTCCAAGTGGTTTGGTTTGTCCTGAGGAATGAAATTGGATCATTGCATGTCTCTACAGACAGCTGGGCAGTCTACCAGGGGTTAACCTTGTGACTGCTCCAATGCACAGCATAAGACTGGTTGACTGGGCACCACCCATTGTGGGGAAGGGATATGTGGAAGGACCTGTGGAAATGGGGCCTTTGGGAAGGAGCTATAAGACATCATATTTCAGGGCATAGGCATTAGTAGGCCCCAGGAAATGCTGCTGCTGATGCTTTAGCACAAGTATGGGCTCTCTGACTACCTCCGGAGCCCTTGTCAGTAGCACTGTGGTTACATACAAATCTAGGATATGTAGTCACCCACACCATGGGGCTCGTAGCTCAGCAATGGGGTTTGTTTCTTTCCCATGCTCAAGCTCAAGATGCCATAAGGCAGTGTCCTTGATGTGCAGAACACAACCCACAGAGATGTAGGGTTCCTATAACCCTAGGACAGGTTTTCCAAAGTACTCAACCTTTCCAGGAATGGCAGGTTGACTATATTGGCCCACTGCTGATGGATCAGGGACTCCAGTATAGTCTGATGGCTGTGGATACAGCCACAGGTTTGGGTTTTGCCTACTCTGTAGCTCAGGCGGACCAGCAACATACTATAGCTGCCCTTAAACAACTGTCAGTCCTTGGTAGTGGCAAGTGTCAGAGGTACTCATTTTACAGGCTAACAAGTACAGACCTAGGCTAAGATAATGACATACAGTGGGAGTTGCATGTTCTTTATCAGCCCCAAACAGCCAGAATGATTGAACATTTTAACAGATTCCTAAAAGAGAAAACGAAGTCCTTGGCCCCCACTGGAAGAGGTGGAGGGCACAAGTGCCCATGGCAGTGTGGTTGTGGCTTTTTTTGTGTGTGTGTGGTACTGGGTATTGAACTCAGGGGCATTCTACCTTCGAGCTATACCCCCAGCCCTATTTTTTATTCTTTATTTTGAAACCGAGTCTCACTAAGTTGAGGAGTGCCTCACTAGGTAGCTGAGGCTGGCCGTGAACCCGGATCCTCCGGTCTCAGCCTCCCAAGTGCTGGGATTACAAGCGTGCGCCACCATGCCCGGCTGGTGTGTGGCTTTTAAATGAGCAATCTCACTGTACTGGGCAGGCCCCCTTAGATAAGGTAATAGCATGAATGCCCCACACTTTGAAGAAAAGAGGAAGCTCTAAGGAACCTCAGTTGCAACCAGAGGTAAGAGAAGATCTTTCACTCCCTGCCCCCAAACCCTTGGCTCCAGGGTGGCAAGATGTCTGGCAGTGGCCCTGTCATGTGCAGGTTTCCCAAGAGCCATGGGTTGCACTCCTGGAGCCATGGGGCCTGAGACAGAAGGCCCAGTTACAACTGGACCTTTGGACAGCTGCCTGGTCCTCCTTGGTACAGGTCCCACATCACCCATGGGAAGAAGGCATGATTTTGAAAAGTTTGCAGGTTATAAGACTATGGCCTATTCCATTGTATACTGTGGAGAGTGTTCCTAACCCCTAACCTCTTACCCAGG
>PVLC010015494.1:0-37030 GCA_004027655.1 Graphiurus murinus | reverse complement strand
GTTTTTAGTTATGGTTTTCTAGAAATAACTTTGTACCTGGGAATCATAGCTTTGCAAATTTCAAAGCATCCCTGGACTCCAACGATTCATAATGATAACAAACTGTCTTTTTAAAACATTGTATTATCCATTGTTTTGCATTTGGATTAGTAAGAGCAAAATATGTCCTGGGTACCTCATGATTTTCTGACACTTACTGATAGTCTTCATATGGCTTTCATTTTTCATTATATCTGGATTAAGAAAAAATATTGGTAGTATTGTCATACATAACTTTTGGAATTTTGCCTTCACATTTAATTTAGAGGTGGCATGTTCACATTTTGCTTTTAATTTATTTTTGTAAGATATGAACAATTCCTAAATAGGACTTTTTCTTAAAAGACGCATGGCTTAAATAGAATTAAATGACTGGAAATTAAATAAAACTCTTAAAGTTATTAATGTTATGGATACTAAAGTATCTGTACTAAGTAGGATTATACTTGTATCATTTTATTATTTCTTATATTATTATTTAAAATTTTAATAAAATATGTGTATTTAAAATTTTAATAAAATATGTGTTGGCTCAAAAAGAAAATGTGATTCTTCTTAATGTTCACAGCTAAGACATTCCCTCTTAATATTTGTATTATCAGTCTATTTCCCTGTTTATTTTGCTGTACTTAAATGTATTTAAGTATTTAAATGTGTTAAGTAAATGTGGTAAGTAATATTTTAGTTTCCTTAGATGTATTCCTTTTTTACACATAAAATTAACAGTTTTAATAATCATTGTTAATTATTACAGCACTTTAGCAATATTAAGTATATTTAAGTGGAATGATCTAATGTTAACATTTAAAGTGTGTTGCTTTTAGTTATATCTAGAATATAACTGTTTACCTGATTTGTACCAAAATCATTGTACTGATGAGAATCACAGTTATTTGTGACTGTGTCATTAATAATGATCAATTTTTGGATAAAGGAGACATTGACTCAAATGATGAGTATGAACCTGAAGCTATACAGTAGATTTGGGCTGAAAATTGAGACCAATTTTTGGTACACTGTATGTAAACTATTCATTCCCAATTTATTAACTATAAATAACATCTTTACAATTATTTTGAATTAATTTCTGCGCTTACTAAGAATGAATATTTCTTCTTGCCTGACTCAAATATCCATCTATTAATTATTTTTTAAACCTTATGTTATGGAAAATTATATGAAAAATAAATGATATAATGAATCTTTGTGTAGCATATCTAGCTTCAAGAATTATCAACCTTTGGCCATTGTTTCTTCTATAATCCTGCCCACAAACTTCCCCCTGGTGGTTTTGAAGCAAATCTGAGATATCACATTTCACCAATAAATATTCCAGCTTATAAATCTAAAATGTTTGAACTACAAAATTTCTATACCATTGCTGTGTCCAAAATGTTAATTTCTCAATAATTTCAATTATCTAGTCAGGGCTCAATTTCCCTGATTCTAAGAATTTTTATAATTTATTCAAATTAACATCTAAATAAGAGCCATATATTACAATTAGTTTTTTTTTTCAGAATTCCTCCACCATTTTATTGCATTTTTACAATTAAACAAATCATGTAGCCAGGTGTAGTGGCGCATGCTTATAATCCCAGTACTTGGGAGGCTGAGACTGGAGAATCCTGGTTTGTGGCCAGCCTCAGCTACCTAGTGAGGCACTCTGCAACTCAGTGAGAACCTGTTTCAAAATAAAGAATAAAAAATAGGACTGGGGGTGTAACTCAGAGGTGGAATGCGCCTGGGTTCAATCCCCAGTACCACAAAAAAAACAAAAAACAAACAAACAAAAATCATGTCATTTATCCTTTATAGTTTCTTATATTCTGAATTATGCTGATCGCATCCTAGTAGTATCATTTAACATGTTTTTCTTTCTTTTATTTCCAGGAAATTGGTAGATATACATAGAGAATTAATCAGCTTCAAGTTCAGTATACTTTGGCAAGGCACTTATCCATGGAATTTTTGTTTTCTAATTTTTTTCTATTATAAATGATGTTGCAATGCATAGTTTTGTAAATATATCTTTTCATACTTTTTCAATAAAGTTTTCAGATGTATGTCTGTAAATGAGATTGCTAGAACACAGACAAATCTATATGAAATATCATGATACATATCCAAATTCCATTCTGTGGGGGTTGTATCATTTTGTAATCCTGCTGAAAAGTTTTGGACTACATTAAGAGAAACATGTTTCTCCATAGTCTCATAGAATATTTTGTTAATTTTTTTATTTTTTAACTAAAAATAGGACTACCATATGACCTAGCTATACCTCTTTTCTATGTATATCCAAAAGAATTAAAATGAACATACTATGATAATACCTGCATACTCATGTTTTTTGCAATATAATTCTCCATAGCCAAGTTATGGAATCAACCTCACTGCCTTTCAGTAGATGGATGGATAAAGAAAATGTGGTATACATACACAATGGAATATTATTCAACCATAAAGAAGAACAAAATCATGTCATTTACAGGAAAAGAAATGGAACTAGAGATCATCATGTTAAATTAAATAAGCCAGACTCAGAAAGACCAGTACCATGTTTTCTTTTATATATGAAATCCAGAATAAAAGATGACATGGATGTAGAAGGAAGACTATTAGTTAAGAAGAAAGAGGTTGGGGTTAGGGAAGGGTAAGGGTAGATAGTAGAGGTGGACATGATCAAAATATGGTACATGCATATGTAAATATGGCCCAATGAAATACATATTATGTATAACTAATGTGCACTAATAAACAAATATTTGAATTTTTCCAACCTGATAGATGAGAAATTGCATATTAGTGTAGCTTTCTTTCTTTGTATTTCTGTTAACAGTTCTTTATTAAAGTATAATTCACATACAGTAAAATGCACAAATCTTAAGTGTAGGTCCCAATGGATTTTGACAAATATATACACACATGTAACCAGCATTTAAATTGCCTACTAGTTACTGATCTTTATTTCTAAAGATGGATCCTCTGGCCCAAAGAGCTTTTTGTGATACTTTAATTTTCTTATTTAGGCTTTATTATCTTGGATTGTCATAATAGACCACACACAGGAAATTTCTAGTTTATGATTCTTTCATGATTCATCATTTTAATCTTTTTACAAAAGATTTATTTTTATTATTATTATGAATATTAACTTATTAATTGTAAAAGTTAATGGGTTTCACAGTGGCATTTCCATACATGCGTATATCATGTTTTAATCACATTTACCCTCCCTTCTACCCTCGCTCACCATCCCCCCACCCCCAGTCTCTTTTCCCTTCCCTAATAGTCTCCCCTCTACTTGGTCATTTTTTATCATTTTAGTTTCCATATATGAGAGAAAACAACAACAATGTCATACTTGTCTCTCTGTGTCTGGATTATTGCACTTAACATGATATCCTCCAGTTCTGTCCATTTTCCTGGAAATGACATGATTTCATTCTTCTTTAAGACTGTATAATACTTCATTGTGTATAAAACCATGTTTTCTTTATCCATCAGTTAATAGGCACTGTAGCTTGGTTATTGTGAATAGTGCCACAATAAAGATAGATATGCAGGTATCTCTTTTGTATGCTGACTTCAGTTCTTTCATATGCACCCCCAGGATGGTACAGATGGGTTATATAGTTGTAGTTTTAGTTTTTTGAGGAGCCTCCATACTGTTTTCCATAGTGGCTGTTGTCAATGACATTCTCACCAGCAGTATATAAGGATTCCTTTTTCTCCACATTCTCACCAGCATTTGTTATTATTCCAAAGAATTTTCAAATCATGAGCATTTTGAATAAGTCATCATCCACCTTATATATTGGTTTTATATGGTTCCTTGCCTGGTAAAATGAATTGGAATCATCTGGAAATCTCTGGTAATAAAGACACAACTTTAAATCTTTTTGTTCTTTTTAAGACTTTATTTTTCTTCATTTTTTACCTGAGGATAGAAGTAGAATCAATGAGTGAACTTACAAAAAATCAGGATGTTGTATAAAATATTGGAAGTATCTAGTGAAAAATGGTAGCTTTATTTTGACTTTTATAGTCTATTTAATTGGCCTTTCCCAGGGCCCAAAGGCAGTGGCATTGATTTTTTTCTTAAGCTATAAAAATGTGTCCACGTCTTCCACCAATGTGTTTTAATTTTTGTACAACATGGACCAAATATGTCAAAGAAATCTAATTTAAAAAATTGTATCTGTTGCAACAAACTTTAGAGAATGTAGATAATAAATAGTTGGAATAAGTTTTAAGCATTCTTACAGCCAGTCCTAGAGGCCTAGACTGTAGAAACACCATGTATTTTTATTTTTCAATAGGTAAAGTAGAGACTTCTGAATGTCTTTTTTTTTTTTTTTTTGCAGTGTCCTTTACATGTTTTTTTCTAAAAATTTATAATTGTAGTACTCTTAAGACCTCCTGTAGAAGAGATTTGACTTTGACTTTGTATTTTTAAGTAGTCTTTGGATTAATTTGTTTTCTTATTTGCTTAATTTTGAATCAGAAACTAGAACAGCAGAAAGATAACTCAAGGTTAAAGTAATCAGTGAATAACAGCTAGAAATAGCATGCATTAAGAAGATTCTTTTTTGGAACTTGTCTTCTGAAGTTTTTGTATCTTCATTATTGATCTTTTAAAGTTGTCAGAACACTAAGTGTTTTAGTAGCAGAGAAATTATGAAACATGCAAATTTCATCAAGTTTCCAATTTTCACTTTTATAACATGTTTCAAAGTGTTTCTAACCAGGGGACAGACATTACTTGAGAATTTGGAGTATAGGGGTCTTTAATGTTAGGGCAATATAGAGATTAACAGCCACTGGAAATCATTGTCACCCCTAGGTCAGAGGGGATAACAAGAAGCAAGACTGTACCATATACCATGGGTTGCAGTTATCAGAGATTTGGAATCATGGTGAAATTGTCTAGAGAAAAGTTGGAGCAATAGAGGAGGTGCCGATACTCCTGAGAGTAGAGAAGGCAGAGGTAGGGGGAATGCCTCAGCAGCTGCTTCTCTCTCTTCTTTCAATCTCCCATAGCCACTATCTTGCTTTGGCTGAACCCAGCTGGAACCAGCTGATAGTGGTGCTTGAGAAATATAGGCTGCTTTGTGATTTGAAGTAGATAAGGGAAATGGCAGGAATGGATCTAAGGCAATAGACATGGGGCCTGACATAAGCTGGCAACAGAAAACAAAAAGCACTAATTATATGCTACATTTTAAAAAGTCATAGAAGCTGGGCGTGGTGGTGCACGCTTGTAATCCCAGCATTTGGGAAGCTAAGACTGGAGGATCCGGGTTCGCGGCCAGCCTCAACTACCTAGTGAGGCACTCCACAACTTAGTGAGACCTGGTTTCAAAATAAAGAATACAAAATAGGGCTGGAGATGTAGCTCAGAGGTAGAATGCCCCTGGGTTCAATCCCCAGTACCACAAAAAAATAAAATAAAATAAAATTAAAAAAGCATGGAGAAGATTGAATTTAGTTCAAAATTTAGGCTTCCATGCTAGATTATGTTTCATTATTTCTTTGTTAACTGCTTTTGAATAATCTTTGCCTAAATATTTTTAAGAATTTATTTATAAAGTCATGGAGTTGAATGATTAAAAGTTCATGTTCAAGGTCATATGTGTACTAAGTGCTGAAGCTGGGACTAAAGCCAGGCCTCCTGATGTCTTATCTAATGAATCTCTCCCATCTTATGCTGAGGGACCAGATAAAATTCAATCTGAACACCAAGATTCTATGTGACTCAGATGTTTTAGGGGCTTTACAATCCTGACCAGGTCTTTTAGCTTCTTTTACCTTCAGTGTCCTCATCCGTAGAGTGAGAATAATGATGCCCACAATGCCTGTCAGGGAAGATGTGTCCAAAAGGGGAAAAATATATGGAAAACTCTTGAGAATTTTTCTCAGACTTGTATGAATTAGTGTATTATCTAGTATATGTGTGGAAAACAGAGTGATTTCACCCATCTTTTTCATACGTGAAAAACAGTTCTCGAGCTGGGTGTGGTGGCACACGCTTGTAATCCCAGTACTTGGGAGGCTGACACAGGAGGATTGCAGGTTCGCGGCCAGCCTCAGCTACTTAGTGAGGCCCTCTGCAATTTAGTGAGACTCTGTTTCAAAATAAAGAATAAAAAAAATAGGGCTGGGGGTGTAGCTTGGAGATAGAATGCCCCTGAGTTCAATCCCCAGTACCGGCAAAACAAAACAAAACAAATAAAAAAACCAGTTCTTTAATCGGTCAGTATTCTGAACTATTTTCTCTTTTTCTTCATATTTTTAAAAAATACTTTTTTTGGTGCAATGTAATTATGCATCATAGTGAGATTCAAAGTTATATAAAGAAATATGCACACATGTTTTGGTGTGATTCCCAGGTTCTATCCCTCTGTCCACCTTTCCAGTACATAATAGTTTGGTAGTGATACCTTCATGCATGGACATAGCTTAATTTGAATTTCAATATAGCACTTTTTGTGTGTGTGTGGTACTAGGATTGAACCCAGGGACATTCTACTTCTGATATCTCTGATATAGCACTTATTTTAGGTGGATTGTGTGTTAGAAGATGTACTCATAAGGATTGAAAAAGAGTAAGTATTTAACTTAAAACATGCAGATAAAACATTTGTTTTGGAAAAGACACTTGTGAAGTTGCTACTCTTTTGTTCTTTCTCTAAATCTAGATTAGAAAAGCAGTGCAGACATCAAAGACATCTAAAGAACAAATGCTAATAAAACAACACAAGCAAGTCTGGTGGCAGGAACACCAGAGGCTAAATGAAGTCAGGTAAGAACTGGGGGAAATTTCAAAGAGAACATGAAGGAATTACTTGAGTTGCACTTACCTCGTCAGATGTTCTATAATGTCCGATGCTAATTAAACCATTACAATCAAAACTTAGAGTTACAGTTTGAATTTGAGTCAAATTAAAATCTTTTCATTTCCTGAGCTCAGTCTGGAATCCAGGAAATATATTAATATGACTTTTGCTTTTCTTAGGAAAAAAAGAGAATCAACTATCTGCCAATCACTTTCTCTTCTGCATGCCCCCTCTTGTTCTTGCATTTACTTATGTCTACTTAACTCATTGCATTATAGTGTCTTAGTTAGATATTTGACTTCCTTCTAAAGTGGTAAACTCCAAACATTGTATCAATCATCTTTATGCTGGTCTACATAGAAGCTGGTATGTACATGCTTTCAATACATGGAAGGACAAATGAGCTGAGTTCAAGTGGTTTAGTGGTTTTACAACTTCTTCAATTTTTATTATTGACTTATGTTATTACCAGCAGTCACTTAAAGATAAATTAAAATAATTTTCTGATCTTAATTGTAATCTCTAAAAAATAAATTTCTTTTCAAAAGTCAAAGTAAAAAGAGAAGGCACATGTGTCTCTCTCCTCCATTTCAGGCACACCTTAACAATATAGGTATTTACAAAGTATTTTTTAAATGTGTATTATTAAGCATTTATTTTATATAAAAATAGATAATTTCTGTGCTCTTATTTAAAGTCAGGTTTCCAAATACTACTAGCTTTACATTTGAGTTAGGTGCTTTTCATGTTGATTAGAGTTTCTTATTCTGACAAGTAATTCCTGTATGTGAAGTAAAAAGCTTATGATGGTTCAGGGTCTTATATTATGGTATAATTCAAAACAAATTATATTGACTTTATTACCATATCTCTCCTATAAAAACAACCAAATCAAACTAGTTACCCTTCAAAAAGTCACCTTTTGTGGAAAGAAAATATTTGAGCCCAATTAGAAATTTTTTTTGAAAATTTACATAATTTGAAATATGATAAAAAGGAAAGCCATTATTAGGAAGCTTTAATTATGGTGTTCACTGATGCAAGCTGAAATGTAAAAGAAGACACTGGGAAGAGTTTTTTTTTTTTTTATTATCTTGGCTATTCCACATCCCCCTTACTGTGTATATTAAGTTGTTCTTGAGCTAGATAGAAGAAGCGGATGAATATCATTATGGAAAATAACTTTTTCAACTCTCTTGGAATGACACAGGGTTGATGGACATGAGGAGCACTTCATAATAATGACCTTAATGTCTTGCAACTTGCAGGGGCTGAAAATTGGACAAAAATAATTCCAAGGCAATTTTCTATATTATTATAGGATGTAGATAAATTTCAATATATGTTTAGTGAAATTAAGACTAATTGCAATAGGAAGCAAACTTGGGAAATGGCTAGATTTGTGAAGACTTTAGGGACCACCAGCAAATCAATATTTAAGATCTACTGGTATTTGTCAACCTTTAAAAATCTACACCCCCTTAAATAAATAAATAAATGCTTCTTAGCCTTACCAGAAACCTCTTTGAGAATCCCAGGCCTATAGAAGATAATGTCCTACAATGATATCTAACGTTTGCAAGGTAATTTAATATGTGCTAGGAAATATGGTAAGTATTGTACGAGTGTTGTCTTATTTAATCCTTGAAGTGCAGGTATTATTGCTATCCCAATTTTACGGATGAGCCTCTTGAGTCTCAGAAGACTAAAATTACTTGTAGGAGGTAAAGAAGCCAGCGTGTGTGGAGCTAGGACAGAAGCATTTGCACTTGTCTCCCTTGCTCCGTGATCTTGGAGTTGAGCAGCTTTTTCCTTTTTTCATAGGGTTCCATTCATATCACCGGAGATCTAATTGGTCCAGCTTTGCTATCTGGGAAAAAATAAAGGCAAAGCTTAATTCTTTAAAATTTGTATTAAGGAAACTAGACAAAATTTCCAAATGTAAAATTATGTTTAATATTTAAGTGTATACAATTTTATGTAAAATTTAATAAGCTTACTATCAAACTATACCCGTGTGGAGGGCTGATTCACTTCCCAGAGGTACTTACTCTCTTGTTTCTTTCTAGTATCGTGATGAACTCTGAGTTTTTATGTGATCACTTTCCTAGATGATACATTAATCTATATAGTGCAACCACCATAAAGAAGCCTAGTCACAGGTATTTTTGAGCCTCAGGAGCCTGTGCCTGTTCTCATCCTTCCAGAATGAGGTCTGGAGGTCTCCTCAGAACACCAAAAGTTACTCAGGGCTTCCTTAGTGCTCTATTTTGGCTTTCTAGGTGCTGAAAATAAAAGGGAGTTGAGGTGAATGGTTTTTAAGTGCTACTTTTTTAAATTAAACAACTCTGTTCTTAAATATATTCTGCTTTGACTCTATGGTAATGCACCACCCTCCAAGTAACAGGTACAAATGTGTGGGTTTTGTTTTTTTGGTGCTGAGGATTGAATGTCTCAGAGGGGACATTCTCCCTCTGAGATCCACCCTCAGCCCTATTTAATTTTAATTTTTGAAGCAGGATCAGTAGGTTAATGAGAGTCCCACTACTTGCTGAGATGTTCCTCAAACCTATGATTCTCCTGTCTCAGCCTCCCAAGTACTGGGATTACAGGTGTGCTCCAGCACGCCCAGCTGTAAATGTGATCTTAAATATTTCTATATTTACAACAGCACACTTTATTTGTACATATAAACAAAAACAAAAATAAAAATCCTGTCTCATTTAAGTGAATCAGTTTAGAAGATGATCGCATATATGTATGTAATGGAATAATATGTATAAATTAAAATGATAATTATGAAAAAGCTAGAAATATCTTTAAATCACAATATAAAATATTAAATATGCTATTATTACAATGAGATAAAATACATGTAGTTGAGGGCTAGAAATTTATCTGCAAAGATGAAAATATCATAATTGTTACCATTTTATACCTTTTTTAAATTGTATTTAATGATCATAATAAACAAAAAACTCTGTTTTGTGATTCAATGGACTGCAAGGGATAGAATACAGTTTTTTGTTTGTTTTTGTGATACTGGGGATTGAACCTAGGAGCATTCTACCTCAGAGATAGACCCCCTAGCCCTATTTTATTTCTTATTTTAGAAACAGGGCCTCACTGTCACTGAGAGCCTCACTAAGTTGCTAAGGCTGGCTGTGATCCTGCAATCCTCAGGTCTCAGCCTCCCAAGTACTGGGATTACAAGCATGTGGCACCATACCTGGCTAGAATACAGTATATTTGATGCCCATTTTGACTTAATTCTGGTTTTACACTAAAAATGACTATATTTTAAAAGTATAGCAAAAACCAGACAGATTTATTACTCTTATTAACATATAAAAATAAAATACACTTTGACTCCCATTTCCCTAACTCAGAATCTCATCATTTCTGAACTTTTAAAATAGCCTCCTCATTGGTCCAGGTTTGCCTAATCACCTCCTCTTCACCTTCCATTTGTACTGCTCACTTGCCTTCAGGTCCTTCCTCCATCTTGCTGCCTCGGGGATCTTTCTGAAACTCCAGTCTGAGTAGGTGAGGTCAATTTGATACCATGTAGTGGCTGCCAAGTGCCCTGTGTGCTCTGACCCTGCAGCAGGGCCAGAACTGTGTGTGCTGCCTTTGTCCATGCTGCTCCCGCCTGAGCCTAGTGAGTACCCAGCCCATGTTATGAATTTAGCACATAGTCTGAATAAATGAACAGGCGAACAAAACCACACCAGATTGAGTGTTGCCAATTCCACTTATTTCTAAACATATAAGACTGCAAAAAAATTGATTGAGATCATGTCTATTTCAGATGTAAATTGGAATCTGAAATAAAATCTTTTCTCAATGAAGAGAACATTGGGAATGAATGTCATTGTGACCTTGTGAATTTTGGTAAGATTTTTTTAATCCTATATTTAAAGGGGGATATTGTTTTGAGGGATGAAAACAGGTCACTGACTTCATGTTCTCTTAACATTAACAGCTGTTTTTTTTTTTTTCTAGAAGAATAAAAGCTGCACTGTAATAATCTGTTCTTTAAGAAACATAAAACAATGATGTGTTTCCTTGATTTGATTTTGTTTTACCATAGAACAGGAGTTATCAGAACAATGGTGCCTATATCTTAAAAATGTGATAAATCCTATTCTGCAACTGAGAACAGATCTAAAGTATAGACAGCATCATACTTTGCAGCATTCACACCCCCATATGGAGTTTAATTCAGTGACAGTACTGGAAGAGGTCAGTATGTTACGTTTATTTTTGATAATGTAATATTTCATTTTTGTCCCAACGACAACGATGTGAGTTAAGAAATAAATGTATGTCTTGTGTCTTTAAATAGAAGGTCACTCAATATCTTATGCATATGCTGAATCTGTCCCAGCACCCTCATTTCTCATCACTGGTCTCCCCGCTTTCACTCTTGCTCTTCTTCCCAAGGCATTCTGGGATCCTACTCCACTACAGGGGTATCAAGTCATCCTGTTGCTGAAATCTCCCTGGGCTCCTGCTGACCCTGAGGTCCTCCTGCCCGTCTGACCCCTTCCTTCTCTTTAATCACATAGTCTCCTGGATACTGTGCCTTTCTACCAGAGCTCAGGACTGTGGATGCTGGCCTTCTTTTTGTGCTTCCCACGTGTCAGGCTCCTTGCTCTCCCAAGGCCTCTACATGGGCTGTTTCCTCTGCCTGGTTGATGGCACTTTCTTCCATTTAGTTCCTGACTTAAATGTCCTTTCCTCTGAGAAGCCTGTCCTCAGAAGCCACTGTCACTCCTTGCCCCAACACCCTGTTTTCACAGCACTGACCTGCTCCTTATGTATTTTCTTTCTTAGTTTGTTATTTTAAATTTGTTTTTTCAGTGCTGGGAATTGAACCTAGGGCTTTGCACATGCTAGGCAAGTGCTTTACCACTGAGCCACATCCCCAACCCCTCTTTCTTAGTTTGTTGACTGACTTACCTCAACAAAGCATAAGCTCCATGTGTATAGTTGGGCTGGGTGTAAGGATTTAAAATGATTTTTAATCCCTCTACTTTTCAGATATTCTCTAATGTGTATACATTCATAAATAATAATAATATTACTAAGTTTAAATCTATGCCTGGCTGAGGACTAGAGGCAAGGATACAAGGGAAAGAAGGGGTGATTGAAGGAGAGTCAACTTAGCGAGTCCTCTGCCTTACCATGACCAAAACCCAAATGTGGGTGCAGGGTGGCTGTAGCCATGCTGCGACTCTCCATTTTGGTTTATGCTTCTGGAAGCTTCACTGAGGCTCAGTTGGCTGATGGGCACTGCCTGGCAGCATCTCTTTAACTTTCTTCCACAGGCCCTTGAGGAGAATTTCTCTTAATCTAACTTTTCATCACTTACTGGCTTTTGAGAAGAATTCTTGCATCTTTAAATATAAATATCGGATAAATTGCAATAATTTGCATACTACTTGTTCCACATGTCCTCCAGGTTGACTTTGTGAAGAAACAAGTGAAATCTGCTTTTGAAAGACTTAGCCTGGAGCAACAGAAAATAGAAAATGATCTTTCAGACTGGAGTATGAAAGTAAGTGTGCGACAGTTAGTAATTAGCTTATCAGTTTAGCATTTATGTTGACTAAAGTAATTGTATAATTTTTTCAGATATTAGCTTACTCTTCAGAAGAAAAAATGAACCTGCTTAGTGAACTGCCCATGGAATTGGAAGCTTTGGAGTGTCCATACCCTGATTTGAAATCTTCAATCCTTAGCGAGTTCTGTAACTTCACTGAAAAATATCAAAAGAAACTTCAAGATTTTGACCTACAGTTAGAAGACATAAACAGGTGATAAAGTAAAACAATTTGAATCCTGTAGATTTTTTTTTTTTTTTTTTTTTTTTTTTTTTTTGCGGTACTGGGGATTGAACTCATGGGCATTCTACCTCCGAGCTATACCCCCAGCCCCATATTTTATTCTTTATTTTGAAACCAAGTCTCACTAAGTTGCGGAGTGCCTCACTAGGTAGCTGAGGCTGGCCGCGAACCCGGATCCTCTGGTCTCAGCCTCCCGAATGCTGGGATTACAAGCGTGCGCCACCACGCCCGGCTGAATCCTGTAGATTTTTGACACTAAATTTAAATTTTTGGTCCCTATACTATTTCATAGCTACTATTTTATGGTTGCTATGTGATTGGAAATAATCAATAAACATTTAGATTGACTATTTTTGGGGTAAAATAGAAAGTTTGTACTCAAATAATTTCCTTGACATAATAGTTTTTAGAAATTTTATAAGTTTGCAACATGATGAAAATACCCCACTTATTAAGCTTTTTTATTGCACAGGTAGGAATAGTTTTCAAATATGAATTTTTAGTAACTATAGATTTTTATTTCAATATATAAACTCACTTCTAGTGAAAGTTTACAACTAGCCGGGCGTGGTGGCGCACGCTTGTAATCCCAGCATTCGGGAGGCTGAGACCGGAGGATCCGGGTTCGCGGCCAGCCTCAGCTAACTAGTGAGGCCCTCCGCAACTTAGTGAGACTCGGTTTCAAAATAAAGAATAAAAAATAGGGCTGGGGGTACAGCTCGGAGGTAGAACGCCCCTGAGTTCAACCCCCAGTGCCGCAAAAAAAAAAAAAAAAAAAAAAGAAAGTTTACAACTCAGCACTAATAATTGATTATAATGGAAAATATTCAGTGGAACTCTGTTGTTTATAGTCAACTGTGAATTTGCCTTGTGGTAGATACAGAGCATGTTTTCCATAAATTTAAATGCTTTATTATAGCCTGGCATGGTGACACAGGTTTGTAATCCCCATACTTGGAAAGCTGAGACAGGAAGAGTCCAGATCCAGGACAGCCTCAGCAACTTAGTGAGGCTCTTTCAAAATAAAAGAATAAAATTGGGAGGTAGAATGCCCCTGGGTTCTATCCCCAGTACTACAAAAAAATAAGTAAGTAAAAGCTTTATTACAAATGTCATTTTGAAAAAGAAAATAGACTTTTGGTTGTATCATAAGAATTACAGTCCTCTTCTGAGTAGTAAATGTTCAGTGTTTAAAATTCAATATTGGCAGTGTTCATGTTCTCAAGTGTCTTCTATATTATAATTCACATAAAGGACAAATCCAGATTTCACCCAGAGTCAGCTCAATAGTCTGCCTTAGGTACTGTGTGTATACAAAATGTCTAGGGGAGATTTTATAGGAAAACTGTTGCTTGTTTGATGATATTAGTGTCAAAAATTTCCCCAAGGAACTTATATTTAAAAAGAAAGAAAAACTTTTGAAGGGACACATTTATAACCAATTTAAAATAAAAGGCTCTTAACTTTGAAATGGAAAATGATGACTATAACAGATAATTTTATTTGTATGTGTGTGATTGAACCCAGGGGCATTCTACCTCTGAGCTATACTTCCAGGCCATTTTATTTTTATTTGGAAACAGGGTCTCACCAAGTTGCTGAGAGCCTCTCAAAGTTGTTGAGGCTGGCTTCAAACTTGTGATCCCCCTGTCTCAGTCTCCTAATACTGAGATTACAGGTGTGCGCCACCATGCCCATCTATATATTTTTTATATTACTTGCTGTGAATATATATATATTTATTACTTGCTATGAATACAGATCATCTGTTTGAAATCACTGACGTTCAGAAATAAATAAGAAGAAAAACCTTATATCCTACCAAGTTGCGTTGTATCTCCAGGAGCTCCCTGATCTAAATTCTTGGGTCAGAGCTTTCTTCTTCTCAGAGGACTTGTGGGTGATAGAGCCAATCCTCGGAGAAGCCTAGGCTCTCCTGACCTTAGCTTTCTCTTACACATCTGTAGAGATGTTCCTGTGTTCCTCCCCATCAGGCACTTGTTGGTCTTCTGGGAACCTCTCCTTCCCTACTTCTCTCCCTTGCTTTCTTCCTTCCCACCTGCAATAAAACTGAAAAATAAATTAATAATTTATCATGTACACTTGATTGATTGATTCATTAATTACACTTTAATTGAAATGCAGTCACAGTGAATTATTAGCTCAACCATGCATGTAGCTTATATCTCTAGTGGTAAAATGAATATCTTCTTCCTGCTCCCCATCCCAAACTTGTTAAAGAGATTTCAGAACTCATCATTCCAGAGGAAGAGGGTGTTCAGAGGAGGGGAGAGGCATTGTGATTCGGGCTGATTAGCTCTGAATGTGGACGGAGGTAAATCTGACTCTGTCTTTTATGAGCAAGCTGACTGGCCCATGACCTTTCCTCCCAGATGACCCCTTGTCCTCCCCAAAAAGCTGGCTGAATTTGTGGTGTCTCTAGGTTAGCAGTTTGTAAATACGGAAGAGTTTACTTTAGCAGTCTGAGATGGTTTCCTTCCAGCAAGACCTATGCATCACAGCTTACTTTCTTTCATTTTTAAAAATCTGAACTCAATTTCCACTCTTCCTTCACATAACCCTGTGCAACTAAAAAACAGTTGGGATTCATAGCTCCATTGAAGTGGCTGAGTATTAAGCAGAGAATTAGTTATATATATATATGTATCACATGCTAAAATTTCTGTGGAAGGAAGAAACATTGAGGACAAAATAGCTTAGGAAGGCTTGATGGAGAAAGTGAAGTTCTCCAGAGACTTTGAAGAATGGACAGGACTAGTATGGGCAGGAAGTAGGCAGGGAGGGCATTCTAGGAGACTCAATGACTAGACTATAAACCCCTTAAGGTCAAAGTATTTCTCTAGCTTTATTTGTGCCTTTAGCATCTAGCATGTTTTGTACAGCATCTTCTAAATGATTGAGTTGAACTGAAAGTGAAAATAATGAAGAAAAGAGTAGCAAGGTATGTTATGGGGCGGTAGGAATCTACTTTGGAGGGATATAAAGTTCATAAATTCTAGTTTAATAGTCTTCTTGGTGCATATAATTATGGCAAATACATTTTATATAATTGATGATGTGTTTTACTTGATGAATATTTATTGAACATTCCTTAATATACAGTGGTCTCTGCTACACTCCTTAGCAGGAGGTTCAGCAGACAGATTAGTCTAGAATATGGCCTTGCCTCTGAGAAGGCTTGAAATATTTTGGGGAAGAAACATGTACATATATACCCCGACCAAAGAAAAAATACACGCAAACAATAATTGAAGAAAATCTGAATGTGTGGGCAGTGAGTAATGAAACTTCAATAAAAATTGAATGAGTTCTCAGAAATAGTTTCCTTAATGTTATAGAGTAGAAGGGATATTTTGGATAAAAATTGAGATGGTTGGCATCAGTATTCTGTGACTGGTTAGTAGTGAGGCATATAAATATACTGTTCTAATTAACACAGTGAATGACATGTTCAATTATAATATTAATTGTGCCAGGTATGGTGGTGCCTGCCTGTAATCTCAGTACATGGGAGGCTGAGGCAGGAGGGCTGCAGGTTCAAGACCAGCCTCAGCAACTTAGTAAGGCTCACAGCAACCTATTGAGACCCTGTTGAAATAAAACAAAGCAAGGACTGGGGATGTAGCTAGGAGGTGAATGCTCATAGGTTCAATCCCCAGTACCACACACACAGACACACATACACACACGTGCTTATACACACACTAATAATAATGATAATCACACTTTTTATTTGTCAGGATCTACTTTATTTTGAAATGGCCTTTTCCCCTTTGGGTTCTAGTTATGTCAGGTGAGAATTCTCTCAGATTTTGTGTGTGTGTGTGTGTGTGTGTGTGTGTATACGTGTGTGTACGTGTGTACTTGTGTGCATACCTGTGGGAGTGAGTGTATGAATACTTTTCAAATACTATTAGCCTGCATTTTTGTTTTAAGCCAGTATGATCTGGGTTTTTAGTTGTTCATACCTAAAAACAGCCCTAATTTGACACAATTATTACCCGGGATCCATAGTTTACATTAGTCACAATCCTCCCACCCCCAGTTATTCTCCATTTTCAAACTTTATTTAATTGTTAATTAATAATTTATTTCTATAGAGCAATTTTGTAGGGTATATCAAATCACAAAGCACATACCACCTGTTACAATAATTCCTGTCTCTTAAAAATATATGATACAAATATATATACACTGATTTATTTTTAGTTATTCATTGCAGTAGTGAAAGACTGAGCAAAAAAGCTTAATAAGGACTATTGTGCATCTATATGATGTATAGATGTATTACAGATGAAACAAAAGTGTGAAAACTTACATATACTGACCTGGAACAATATCCAAAAGTTAGGGCGAGATATAAATTTAAGCAAGCAAAGCAATGTGTAGTACATATTGTGTAAACAGAGAAAAATTGACATAAGCACATTTGCACACATATTCACTCGTGTATGTCTCAAAAATACACAAAAGTAGATAGCATTCGTTTCCTCTGGGGAAGGGAGCAGGTGCCTGGGGGATGAGGTATGAGAGAGAATTTTCATTATATCTCCCTTCATTGTACTTTTTGAATTTTGAACCTCATGAATATAGTTTTTATTCTAAAACCAATAATTTTAAAGGAAAAAATTGACAAGGGTAAGCATTAAACACCAAACAGGAAAACATTAGCAACATACTAAACACAAAATATTAAAATCCTAACATATACAGACACACACAAGCTTACACTGTAGTGTGTTTGAAGGTGATAAGTGCTATGAAAAACATAGATTAGGATAAGAATGATAGAAGGTACTGGGTTGTGGGGGGAAGATTGCAACTTTAAAATTAAAGTTTGGGGATCGGTCTGGTTGAGAAAGTGACATGAAGTCATTAAATGGATCGAGAGAGCTAGCCATGCAGATATTTAGGGTAAAATCATTCCAAGCAGTGTTTATTGAGATGGGATTATACCTGAATGACAGATGAAGAGAGTAGTGGAAGATGAGGCAAAGAGATAAGGGTGAGGAGTGGGATAATTACTTACTGATTCATTTATTTTTATTTTGGGGTATTTTTGTGAGTGTGGTGCTGGGGCTGGAACCCAGGACCTTGTGTTCTACTACTGAACTATATCTCCAATTCCAGGAGATAGGATATTTAGAGCTTTGTAGCCATTTCCAGAACTTCAGCTTTTACTCTGAGTGATATGGAAAGCTATTGGAAGGTGTTGAGCGCAAGTGAGCAGTGAAAAGACCTGATTTAGGTTGTAATAGGGTCACTTTGGTGGATGCTGTGCTTAAAATAGACTGGGGCAGGGGAATGGGGAGCACAGGAAAAGACTGGACATTTATGTTATCAAAGTAATCCAGGTAAGAAGATGGTAACTTGGATCAGAGAGTAGAAGTGGAAAAAAAATAGATATCTTTTAATGTGTTTTACTTTATTTTAAAATATTTTTATTGGTACATTGTAATCTCACATCATTATGTAGTTCAAAGTGATAGAGACATGAATGTACACAGTACTTGACTTCTTTATATATACTAGATATTGGTCCTCTACCAGAGGAGTAGCTGGCAAAGATTTTTTTTTTTCCATTTTGTAGGCTCTTGAATGAAGAGAGAAACCAGGAGACTAGTTGGAGGAAATTGAGGGAGGGAGGTGGGGATGGAAAAAAAAGGGGAGGATTTAGGAAAGTAGTTCAAATAGTGCTATATCCATGTATGAAGGTATCACTACTAATCTTACTCATGTGTATGGGGAGGAGGGGAGAGCAGGGTGTGATGTAGAGGAAAATACACCAAGTGCTGTGTGTGTGTACGTTTGTGTCACTTTGGACCTTACTATCATGTATAATTGCAATGCACCAATAAAAGTATATGAAAAAAAGTAAAGTCAACAGCATCTTCTGACAGATTTCATGAGGCATGTGAGAAAGAAAAAGCAGCAAAAATAGTCCAAAAGAGCAATGGTTCGGATTCAGCAACAAGGCACATGGAGTTGCCAACGCCTGAGGTGGGGAAGATTGTAAGTGAAGCAGGCTTTGGCTGTGGGGAAGATCAGCTGCTCTGTTTTGGACATATGGGTTTGAGGTCCTATTAGCTGTGCATGTAGAGATTTTGTGGACATAATGGGCTTTGTGGGTTTGGAGTTCAGGAAAGAGATCTGGACTAGAGCTAAGTATTTACAAGTCATTAATGAGACTGGATGTGATCGCCAAAGTAGTGAGTCAGAAGAGAAAAGAGAAGGTCAAAGATGCCTAGGACCTGCCAACATTACAGTGTCAGAGAGAAGATAGAGAACCAACAAAGTAAATGAGAATGTGAAATCCTAAGAAAGCCAAGAGAGAGTGATGTCCTGGAAGGCAGGTGAGGACGAAGTGGCACACTGCGTGAATGCATCACATGGTCAAATAGAAGAAACCAATAAGGGACTGTGGCTCTAAATTGAGGCCTCTGGTGGCCATTTTTATTGAAGAAGTAAACTGCAAATGCTGGAACAGAGTGGATTTGAGGAAAAAATTGAAGATAATGTACATGGACAACTCCTTTAAGATTTTCTGTAAAAAGCAGAACCAGTCTTAATGTTTGTTCTTGTGTGTGTGTGTGTGTGTGTGTGTGTGTGTGTGTGTGTGTTGTTATTACTTTATTTAAAATGGGAGAAGTAGCTAGTGGTGTGTTTGATGCTGATGAGAATAATCCAGTAAGGGGTAAACATTGGTGCCGCAGGAGAGGAAGGGGGAATTGCTGAGTGATGTCCTGGAGTTGAGGAACTTAGTACACAGTGGAGAAATATGCACAGGTGAGTCAGGTACCACAGTAGCAGCTGGGGTGCAGAGTCTAGATGCTGATGTTGGGAGGTGAATAGATGTCATGGTGACACTGTGAAGCTCTGGATGATACAAATGACTAATGAATCTCTCTACTCATCAAAGCAATGTAAATTAAAACAAAACTCAGATTCTTACTTGTAAGAATGGTAAAACATAAAGGAATTTTTTCCAAGGTTAGAATTGGCATGAGAGAAATAGGCATTTTTATATACAATTGGCATGCAAATTTTGGGGGAGGCAATTTGGTACTATGTTGTAAAACATTTTTACAAGTGGAGCCAGGTGTGGTGGTGCAAATCTGTAATCCCGTACCTGGAGGCTGAGACAGGAAGATCACAGGTTCAATTTCAGCCTGAGCAATTTACCAAGACTCTTGTCTACTTAGCAAGACCTTTTTCAAAATGTTAAAGGAGCGAAGGTGTAGTTCAGAGGTAGAATGCCCCTGAGTTCAATCCCCAATACCGAATATATGTATTTGGTTTTATATTATGTAATATTCTATATATATATATATGGGAGTAATATATATACATATACATATATATATGGGAGTAATATTTGTCTCTTTAGAAAGGAGGTAAGATGCAAAAGGAAGTGTATCAAGAGATATTGTGTGCATATTTGAACATATCACTTTGAATCTCACTACAGTGTATAACTACAATGCACCAATAAAAATTTTAAAATAAAATGATATTTAAGGAATAATCAGAAGTGAAATATATATTTGGTTTCAAGGGTGCTCAATATTAATTTTTCTTTTCTTAGTGATAGCTAAATCTTCAAAACTACCTGAATAGCTAATAAATGGAGGATTACCTTCATCAGTTGTGATATAGCCACACAATGTAATACCGTACTGACAATTCTAATCTGAAATAATTTTTAAGAACACAAATAATTACAATATTCTGCTATGTAATAAAAAACTGGACTTTAAATAGTTTGTATAACATATATGCACTATTTTTCTTTCCTTCTGAAAGTATTAACATCTACATTTATATAACCATGGGAGTGGGGGGAAGACTAAGCTATTCACCCAAATAGACAATAACTATAGTTATCTCAGGGTGATGAAGTTATAAAAACATTGACATATTCATTCTATTTTAAAAAGCAAAAACATAGGCTTAAAAGAATCTAAGTTAAAGGTTGAAGAGGAAAAAGCTGATATTTAATGAGTGCGCTATTATATGCCATGCCATGCACACAGCGTTCACCACCACGCCCGGCTCTATTTTCTATTCTTTATTTTGAAACAGGGTCTCACTAAGTTGCAGAGGGCCTCACTAAGTAGCTGAGGCTGGCTGCGAACTCGGATCCTCCGGTCTCAGCCTCCCAAGTACTGGATTACAAGAGTGCGCCACCATACCCAGCTCAAAATATAGTTTCAACACACAATACTTATTTTATTTTATTGGTGCATTGTAATCATACATTGCAACACAATATTTTAAAGTTATTGAGGCTAATGAATTAAGGAGAATTTCACATTCTTGTTTTTGCACACCAATTCTTTGCAATCTGTTCTGCATTTTCTACTTACAATATGTCTTACTTTGGACTAGCCATGTGTGGCTAGTAGCTAACACCTTGAACAGCACAGCTCTAAGAGGTTCCTTTTTACTAAAACACATAAACACATTGTGTGTGTGTGCGTGTGTGTGTGTGTGTGTGTGTGTGTGTGTGTTGGGTGAGGGGGAATAGGGATTGAATCCAGGGGCATTCTATTACTCAGCTATACCCCCAGACCTGTTTTATGTTCTTGAAACAGGGTCTCACTAGTTTTTGAGAGCCTCATTAAGTTGCTGAGGCTGGCCACAAACCTATGATCCTCCTGTCTCACTCTCTCCACCATACCTGGCTACTAAAATACATTTTTTAAACAATTTAACTACAATAAAACTTCTTCCTTTAGTTATCATGTTTGCAAAGCTATTTAGATTCTATTTGGGCTGTATTTCATTATTAACATGAAGACAAGTTTAATTGTTGTTTTAGACTCAGATGAGATTGTGGCTTTAATTTCCTAACATTTGGATGAATTAATCATATAGATGAGACATAATTGTCTGATGCTCCATTTAGCTATGCCAGATCTGAAGTCAATATGTGGAAAATGCTACAGAGGGATAACAAGTAATTTCTACTTTGTTGTTTTATAGTGTTGGTTCATAATTAATATTCTATTATTTTATGAGATCTGAATAGGAATGCTATTTAATACAATCATTTTAACAAGTTTGCCCCTGTATCTACATTACTAATTAAATTATTTCAATTTACCCTATTTATTAGTAACATGTTTTTCTCCTAATACAAAAATAATTACATTCATTAGAGACTTTTTTTTTTTTTTTTGTACTGGGGATTGAACCTAGGGGCATTCTACCTCTAAGCCACACCCCTAGCCCTACTTTATGTTTTACTTTGAAACAGGATCTTGTTAAGTTATTGAGGGGCTCACTAAGTTGCTGAGACTGTCCTTGAACCTGTGATTCTCCTGATATAGCCTCCCAAATACTGGGATTACAGGGGCGTACCACTACACCCAGCTTTTTATTTTTAATTGACACAAAAATTACACATATTTATGAGTAACAATATAAAATTTTAATTTGTATATGTAATGTATAATGATCAGATTAGAGTAATTGGCATATCACTTTAGCCATTTATTATTTCTTTGTGTTCGAAACATTCAAAATCCTCTTTACTAGCTATTTTGAAATATTCAATTAATTGCAGCCCACCATAGTTATCCTACTGTGCTATAGAAAATTAGAAGTTATCCCTCCTATACAACTGCACCCCTATACCCACTAACCTTCCTCTCTCCATATCTTCCTCCCTCATAGCCTTTTCAGGCTCTAGTAACCACTATACTATTCTCTACTTTGAGATAAACATTTTAACTTTTACATATAAGTGAGAATACATAGTATTTGTCTTTCCATGCCTGACATTTCATTTAACATGATGTCCTCCAGTTTCTTCCCTGTTGCTACAACTGACTGAATTTTATTCTTTTTATGGGTGAATAATATTCCATTGTGTACATGTATTCTTTTTGATCCATTTATGTGTTGATAGATACCCAGGTTGATTCCATGTCTTAGCTATTATGAATAGTGAAGGAGAGTACTAATATCTCTTTTACATGCTGATTTAAATTTCTTTAGATATATACCCAGTAGTGGAATTGCCAGATCATATGGTAGTTCTATTTGTGGTGTCTTGAGAAACCCCTGGACTACTGGACTATTTTCCATAATGGTTGCATTAATTTGCAGTTACAGAAATAGTGTATGACAATACCTCTTTTATCCACATCCCTGCCAGCATTTGTTATTTTTTCTTTTTGATAATAGCCATTCTTACTATAGTGAGGTAACAACTCACTAATGTAGTTTGACTAGCATTTCTCTGCCAAATAGTGATGTTGATCACCTTTGGATACACTTGTCCATTTGTATATCTTTTTTGAGAAACACCTATTCAGGTGATTCAAACATTTTAAATTGGATTATTTTTTGTGCATTTCGGTTTTTTTTTTTTAGTTGTTTGAGTTCCTTATATACTCTGGAAAATAATGTCTTATCAGACGAATAGTTTGCAAATATTTTTCCCACTCTATAGTTGTGTTTTCACTCTGTTTATTATTTCATTGCTTAAATTTATTCATAGGTAGTTTTTTCTTAGAGTGCTTGTAAGCAAGGTTGCTTTCTTAATTTTTTTTTTTCTTAGCAATTTCATTATTGGTGTGTAAAAAACTACCAATTAAGGGTTTAGGGGTATAGTTCAGTGGTAGAGCATTTGCATAGCATGTATGAGTCCCTGGATTCAATCCACAGCAACACACACACACACACACACACACACACACACACACACACACGTGGGGGGCATGTAGCTACTGATTCATGTATGTATTTTGTATCCTTCTACATTACTGAATCCATTTAATAGTTCTAACAGTTTTGGGTGGGAGGGAATCTTTAGATTTTCCTATATATAAAATCGTGTCTTCTACAAACAAGGATAATTTGACCTCTTCCTGTTCTATTTAGATACCCTTTATTTCTCTCTCATGCTTTGTTTTTCTAGCTAAGATGACCAGTGTTATATTGAGGAAGAGATGAATGTGGACATCACATCTTGTTCTTGATTTTAGAAGAAATGATTTTAATTTTTCCCCATTCAGCATGATGTAGGCTGTGGGTTTGATTTTTATAACTTTTATTATGTTCAAGTACATTCCTTCTATACCTATTTTTGAGGGTTTTTATCCTGATGACATTTTGAATTGTGTGTGTGTGTGTGTGTGTGTGTGTGTGTCTGTTACTGTGGATTGAATCAAGGGGTGTACTACCTCTAAGCTATACACTCCAGCCGTATTTTATTTTATATTTTGAAACAGGGTCTCACTAAGTTACTGAGACTGTCCTTGAATCTGCATCCTCCTGTCTCAGCCTCTTGAGTACAGGGATTACAGGTGTGTACTGCCACCCTACCTAGTTAATCATATGGTTTTTTATCCTTCATTCTATTGATATGATGCATTATATTTGATGATTTGTGTATGTTGAACCATCCTTACATTCTGGGATAAATTCCTAGTTCCTGGTGTATAATCTTATCTGCTGTTGAATTCAATTTATTAGTATTTTGTTGAGAATTTTTGCATCTGTGTTCATCAGGATATTGGTCTATAGTTTTCTTTTTTCACTGTGTCCTTGTACATTTTTGATATTAAGGCAATACTGGCTTTGTTGAATGAGTTTGGAAGGAGTCCCTCTCTTTCAGTACTTTGGAATTGTTTGAGAAGAATTGGCATTAGTTCTTCTTTAAAGGCTTGGTAAAATGAAGGAAGAAAGCCATCTGGCCCTGGCCTTTTCTTTGTTGGGAGAATTCTCTCCAATGAGCCACTTCCAGGGCTGGAGATGGGTTCACTTCCTCTAGGGCAGAGAAGAAGGTAGATGGAGGAGGCGTGTCCTAAATATAGTTAGCATTCTGGTGGGCAAGAACACGGTTAGGAACAATGTCTGCTACAATTACTTTTATTTTTTTTTTAGACTTCTTATAGTGGATATAGTTATTTAAAACCTGACATGTGGGCTGATTGAGCCATAACATTTTACTTTCAACAGGGCATTTTATTTTGATGTTATTTAAAAACTTCCACTAAAAATTATATTGCCTCTTAAAATGGAGTAGATGAACCTAGAGGACAAAGAGAAATTTAGGGGACTTTCCATCACCTCCCTCCACTCTTCCTTTAAGAAATATATATTCTAAGTAAAAAAATTAAACTTCCTATGCAAATTATGCTTGAAAAGTTCTAAGTACAAACAGTGTGCTTCCTATTTGGAAAACATAGCTACCAAATAAATCATTTAGCATCCTCTTCTGATCAGATCCCCATTCCTAATCCTTCCTGTAAGAAATTCCAGATCCACCTTTTTTAGAACCATTCTGTATTTTCACTTTCCTGTCACCCCTCAGAAGATGGAGGATCTTGATGCTGGTGCAAGTTTGGGCTTTACCCTATGGATCACTTTTTTAAAGTACTTAATTTAACAGATTTTTACCATGCTCCTGAGAGTTCATTTTATTCTGGTTGTCAGTTCTTAGCTGAATAGCCAGACTGGGTGGAACCCTGGGGACCCTAGAGGTGAAAACTACAAAGTGGGTATGGATTTTATAGGAAGGGAATGTGCATACCCAAAGAAATCAGAGAAGATTTTGTTGGTCAGAAGTGGGTCTGGGACCATTCCCCCTATAAACCAGAATGAGAATCAAAGATTTATATTTAGACAGTGGGACTGGGGAGGGCTCATTGGTGGGTGAGCAGACAATTTCAGGACCAGATTGATTAGACTGGGTATGTGGATGGTTCTAATTTGGAAAGACAGCATTGAAAAGTGAAGTCAAGGAGAGTTGTGTTCTTCACAGGATCAGACCTGATGCAGCCAGGCAAGGGAATTGTGGTGCACTCTCTTATATCAAAGTAATCCACAGGTGGCTCGCTGCAATCTTGCTACTTAGTGGAGGAGTACTAGGTGTCCCCAGACAATGTCACACATTAAGAGAGAAGAATTTTTCTAGGCCAGACTTACTGTGGCCATTTGTCAGTCTCACGCAGTCAGTCCTCAGGTGCTGATTAGAAGGCACTAATTACCATTTTGCCTGGAAAGATCCCTTCCCTCAGAGAAAATATAAAACAGCTCTAAGCTAGTTTATACACACAATGTTTGATTTCATAGACTTTTCCATTGTTAAAATACCTGTAAATATCTTTTTTGACACCCTTGCCCTCTGCCCTTAAATGTATTTAATTTTTTTTTTTGCAGTACTGGGGATTGAACTCAGGGGCATTATGCCTCCGAGCTATACCCCCAGCCCTATTTTTTATTCTTTATTTTGAAACCAAGTCTCACTAAGTTGCGGAGGGCCTCACTAGGTAGCTGAGGCTGGCCGCGAACCCGGATCCTCTGGTCTCAGCCTCCCGAATGCTGGGATTACAAGCGTGTGCCACCACGCCAGGCTCCTTAAATGTGTTTAGATGTTGTAGAACTAGTGCTCCACGGAAGTGGTTGAAATGTGACTCTGATGAAAGCTAGTAACAAAGTTAATTGTGAATCAATTTAGGCTTTTTTGGAATGACTCAAAGAGGTAGAATTGCAGAGACAATTGGTCTGGGTCAGGTTGCATTTTCATAGCCTGTTTTTTCTTATAATGAAATTATATTTGTGGATTTCAATATTTGAGATTGAGGGAGGCTATGTGGAGACTGAGTGGTAAATGTCTTACTCTTCTTCAGGCTGAAATTTCCTGAGGCATTAGAACTACTTAGTAAACCTGGAAACAGTAAAATCTTAGTGTGCTGTGATAAAGATAAAAATTATAAAGCACTTCAACATTAGAAAATTTGGATGGACCAAAAGAATGGAAACTGCAGACAACTGCCAAATATATTTTTGTTTAAAGATATTTTTAATTGCAAAAGTAAAATTGTACTCATTTTTTAAATTCAGAAAGCAGATTATGGATCAGAATATTTTTCACTATCTGTGTAATTTAGCTAGCTTCGTTATAATCACCAGCAAAGCAGTTAAACAAGAACTTTAAAACAGCTAGCCTGAGTTTGTTATTTTATATAGATTTTTCAGTACAGAGAAAAAAATAAAGATTTGGTTAGAAAAGAGAAATGTCTGGATTTCAGTTCAGAAATGTAAATATGTTGAATATGATTTCATTTTAGAGGCTAACAGGCCATATTTTTAGGAAGTGGCTACTTTGTGTTTGTGAAGTGTGAATGTGAGGCTATCCTGTGTGAGTATTTCTCTTTGGCTTTTATTATGCAAAGGCTCAGTATATACATAGGGTATGCATGTAATGGTGGAAGTTTCTCCCTCCCTCACAAGCAGCATTCTAATGGAAATGTATAATTGTGCCATTGTTGTTGCCTATGTAAATATTTGCCTCAAGATTTAAGACTGTAGCTCTGTGAAACTGCTGTAAATACTCTGAAAATAATAATACTGGGAGTATTTATATGTCATTTTCTTTAAGTGTGTTTTTCATTTTTATCCTGCATGTACTAGAAAAATGATCTACAATTTGCATAATTGTGGTAACTAGAAAAAGCTGTAGGGATACGAGGTTTCTCAAATCATCAAGAAGGTCAAAATGGATGTCTTCACTGTTTGCGGTATACTTGGTTTGAAATATCTGGTTTTAATATTTTATATTCGTTTCATATGTTTAAGTGTTTTTTAATGTTGTCACTAAAATGGCACCTAATTAATACATCCACACAATGTAAAAAATGCAGTCTTCTGCACTCAAATTTGTGGTTTTTCCTGCTGCTATATTTATTTATAGCAATGTACACTGCTTAATGTGTGCTTTTATATGGAAAGCATTTTTGAAAATGTTTGCTGTTTGCATTTTCTCTTTGAGGACAGCCACAATCTTGTACCACCATTCAGCAGGAGAGATCATCAAAATAATTAGTTTAAAAGTACTTCTCCATTTACCAAAGATTTTAAACTATTTTGTGAAAATTATGGGTAAGATTGCTTGTAAATTATCTTAGGCTGGGCTCTGTAGAAACAAAATGGAGAGAAGGGTTCCTATAACAAGTAGTTTGTTGGGGAATGCTTTTGGAGAAGATTTGTGAAGGAAGTGGAGTGGGGCGGGGGGTGTGTGTGTGTGCAGGTGTGGGGAGGAGCGTCAGTGGAGACTGGCCCTACCTTTTCTCCTGCAGTGAAATTCTAGAGTGTGAAAGGTGTCACATCTGGGGGCAAATGGGCTCTCCTTCTGCACCCCATGTCTGTCAGCCATTGATCATGGTTGGCCCTGGAAAGAGGATGGGAGGCTAGCCTCTTAGGCGGTAACCACAGTTCTTCAGCAAAGGGAGGGGTTTCCATGGATTACCAGCCAGGACTGGTGATAAAGCACCCTGGTGAAAAAATTCCAGCTAATAAAGGCAATCTGGGTGTGGTACCAAAGGCCTCCACCTTATAGACAATGACAATGTAAAAGAAGAGGAAACATTTCTGTCACTTTCCCTCCAGAGGGCACACCACTCCATACACATCCTCATTTATAATCAGGTAAAGATGGATATTTAAACTGTGTTCAAGTCCCTTTGATTACAGAGACAATTTAAAAACATTAATAAGGACATGGACTATAGTTCTATTCTTGTGCGTTGCATGGGTGTGGTACTGGAGAATGTATCTGGCTAACTTTGCTGTTAAAATGCATTCATGTCACCATGAATGAAAATGGCTTCCTTGAAAGAGAACCCAAGATATTGTCCTTAAAAACCTGAGGATGTTTGAAATGCCAGGTGCACTCAGGCAAGCCTTTGTCCTGTTTAATTTTCCTACTTGAAATGCTTTATTTGCCTTTGACTGTCTATCTACAGAGAACTGATTCTGACAGAACCCAGGCGCTTGGTGTGTTCAATGAATGATTTTCTCTCAAATTCCTTCTCTGCAATAGATTATTATGTCACGCTGAAGAACTGTAGAGTATTTTTCTTCTTGGTAGAACACCTCTAAACCTCCTTTCCATCCCATTATAGAGCCGGTAGAGAAGGTTTTCTTCTTCGAAAAAGAATCTTTCTTTTCTTTTCACTTACTACTTACATTATTTCTACTAGAATAATGAAGTGCTTTATAGAAGCTGCGTGACCTTGTATGAGGATAGTGGAATTCCCATTAGGATCACTGATTTAAAAGGTGTCCTATTCTGTATTAAATTGTCAAATATTTCTTAGCAGCATAAAGATATGAAACAGCTTTTTGGATTGCACAATTCACTTTAAAGTATAAGATCATTGACACAATAGAAATAAACAATGGCAGATCTCCATCTTGGATCAAAGAAATATTTGTTGCTAATAATATTCCCTCTGATTGCATTTGTATTTGATTATTCTAATTTATTAAACAGGAATAACAATATGCAAATAAATCCAGAATATAAAGAGACATTAACTCAGCTTAGAATTCAAACTGATAACACCTCCTTTTCACTTTGCATAGGATTTGCTAATACTTTATATAGAGTATGAACCATGCCAGTACCTAGAAGTGCTCTGAAAGGAACAAAGCATTTTGGAGCAGAGTAAATTTGTGAGTGGGATGGTAACTTGCAGGGATCCTATTTGCAAATGGTTTCTTTAGTGAACTGAAGTTTAGCACCATTGGTTATCTTTCCACTACCAATAGTTAGTATTACCCCCACAAAGCTGGACATTAAGACAATAAAGTAAAAGATAATTTAGACTTGTCCTTGAAGACAAACTGTAAATAAGTGCCTCCCTCAGACTGATTTTCTTTTCCTTTATGTAATTGTTCATTATAATCATACATCTTTGTTGGGTACAAGCTGGTAAAGACATACATACACACATTTCTCACTTACCCCTTCCCCAATTCCCTCCCCACAGCCTCGCCCTCCCCCCTTTTCAAGTTCAGTTTAGTAATTGACTTTGATTCATTTGTAGAAATAGAAACTTTGTTAAATAAGAAAAATTGCTTTTTAATCTGCATGTATAATAATAATCCATTTAACATTTTTTAAATTTCATTCCTAGGTCATGATTTTGTGTGTGTGTGTGTGTGTGTGTGTGTGTGAGTGTGTGTGGTACTAGGGATTGAACTGTAGGGCATTCAACCTCTGAGCTATACCCCCAGCCCCATTTTTTTATTCTTTATTTTTGAAACACGCTCTCACTACATTGCAGAGGGCCTCACTAAGTAGCCAAGTCTGGCGGTGAACCTGTGAACCTACAATCCTCCTCTTTCAGCTTCCCAAGTACTGGGATTACAAGCATGCACCGCCACACCCAGCTGATCATGATTTTTTTTTTTTTTTTGCAGTACGGGGGATTGAACTCAGGGGCACTCTACCTCCGAGCTACACCCCCAGCCCTATTTTTTATTCTTTATTTTGAAACAGGGTCTCTACACTAAATTGCAGAGTGCCTCACTAGGTAGCTGAGGCTGGCTGCAAACCCAGATCCTCCGGTCTCAGCCTCCCAAATGCTGGGATTACAAGTGTGTGCCACCATGATCATGATTTTTTAAACATTGCTATAGGCAAAATAAAAAAAAAATTCTTAAAATATTATGTCTCATTCTTTAAATTATGTCTGGAACTCATGGGAAAAAAAGGATTAAAAGAATCTACTATATTAGAATCTAGAAACTCTTCTTTTTTCTCAGTGGTACTGGGGCTTGAACCCAGGGGCATTCTACCTCTGAGCTTCAGCTCAGCCCTATGTTATTTTTTATTTTGAAACAGGGTTTCACTAAGTTGCTGAGTTCCTTACTAAGTTGCTGAGCCTGGCGGTGAACCTGCATTCCTCCTGTCTCAGCCTCCCAAGTACTGGAATTACAAGTGTACACCACTATGCCTGGCTGAAACTTTTCTTTAATAGACATTAAATTTGGCTAACATTTTTAAAAAATGCCTCATTTGAGCCAGGCTCAGTGGCACAAATCCATAATCCCAATGACTGGGGAGGCTGAAGTAGGGGATCACAAGTTCAAGGCCAACCAGGGCAACTTGATAAGACCAGCTCAAAATAAATAATGAAAGGGCTGAGGATGTACCTAAGTGGCAGAGTGCCCCTGGGTTCAATCCCCAGTACTACTAACAAGTAAATAAGTAAGTTAGTAAGTAAATGAATGAATGGATGAATGAATGAATAAAACATAAATAAATGTGCCCCATTTATGTAATTATTATCACTTGAACAATTATTATCAGCTTTAACAAGTTGAGGTCCTTTAAAGTCCATGATTGTTTAACCATAGGTTGTGACACTTTTGTTTCTTTTAGAAACTTTCAACTAAGTGGAGAAGACCACTGGATGTACCAGGCTATTTTAGATCAGTATCCGAGAGATCTCTTTGGCAGAAGGACTCTATATTTGGACATGTTACAAAGATATTTTTCTCACAAATCTAGGCATGATCTGGTGAGTGCTGGATCCTTCCTACATACTAGAGAGTTGTATTGTTTTAGTGGTCAGCAATTATTAAGCCAAATATATGGTGCTCTAGAAATTATTTTTTCTACATTATAGAAAACAATAGAGTTACAGGTGGAACACTTGTACAGGCCTTTTTTTTTTTCAAGTCCATACAGTCTATAAGAAGGAGAGGGACCATTCTGGCAATACTCACTGTGAAAGCATTGCCACAGATCTTCATGGTGGTTCCTGGGCCACTCTGCTAGTGTTAGACTCCCAGCTGTCCATACAGTTACTGCCCACCCTCAGAGGTTCAGCAACTTCTGGTTCTTTCCTGAAAATGGAATGCCTGCCCCTCCACCCACAGAGCCTACCATACCCCAGGCCTTCTAGTCCTGGGGAAACCAACACTTCTAGAAGATGGCACTTACCTATAGCCTCCCCCTCACAGAAATTCTGCTTGACCCCCTAGATGGGGTCAAGAACACAAATGCCCCAAACCCAAAACTCAGAGATGTGACTAAAATTTCCCCAAGAAGGAATTGGGAAATTACTGATTTATTTTTTTAGTGGGCTAGACACTACAAGGGAAGAAAATAGAAGTTTCCATTTCACTAATTAATTTTGCAATAACTCACCTTCTATAAGTAAATAAGCATACATAGACTTAATTTATAAAGAGCCATGTTGTAAAATATTATCACAGATTGTGCTTTGTCAATTATTTTAAGTTAAGTAACAACACTCACATGTGTATAGAATTACTGTATGTCAGTCCTGTGGAAGTTTCTTTAGCAGATAAAACAGTGGAAGGAAATACTATTTTTTTTTTTTTTTTTTTTTGCGGTACTGGGGATTGAACTCAGGGGCATTCTACCTCCGAGCTATACCCCCAGCCCTATTTTTTTTTTTTTATTCTTTATTTTGAAACCGAGTCTCACTAAGGTGCGGAGTGCCTCACTAGGTAGCTGAGGCTGGCCTCGAACCCGGATCCTCCTGTCTCAGCCTCCCGAATGCTGGGATTATAAGCGTGCGCCACCACGCCCGGCTAGGAAATACTATTTTTATCCTTATTTTCTGATAAAGAAACTGGAGCAAAAGCCACATAGCTACTGTAACCATCTTTTCCCATCTTTCTTATTATCTCCTCAGTCATCTGTTTTAATTCTGGTCTTTAACAGAAGATACCTCTTATATAATAAATAATTAATACTAGATTTAAAAAGTTCTTAATCTATTAAATTAGATATTTCTTTTTATTCTTTATTAATTTTATTTGCTTTTGTGACCAGCTGTTATTGTTGGCTTTGTCGATTTTTATATTTTCTACTATTTTTTTTTTTTTTTTTTCGGTACTGGGGATTGAACTCAGGGGCATTCTACCTCCGAGCTATACCCCCAGTCCCATTTTTTATTCTTTATTTTGAAACCAGGTCTCACTAAGTTGCGGAGTGCCTCACTAGGTAGCTGAGGCTGGCCGCGAACCTGGATCCTCTGGTCTCAGCCTCCCAAATGCTGGGATTACAAGCGTGCGCCACCACGCCCGGCTTATATTTTCTACTATTTTTATGATGAAAATTTTTACATTCAGTTCCTTTCTTTTACATTCAGTTCTTATATTGGATTGATTAGTCTGTATATGTATGATGTATGTGTCTTAATGTTGGACAAGTGTATATTTTTGGTGTTATGGGAAAAGACAAAAAGTTTACAGAACAGATCTTAATAGCTAATACTTTGTTTAAGTGAGACCGTAGTCTGTTTCATCATGTACCTAATTAACCATACCTAAAGTATTATTTCAGGTGAGACATACTTTACTTTCCTTGCTAGCTTCTTTTCTCATACCAATTAGGAAATAAATATGTCAAAATCATAGGTGAGGCCTGCCCTGGATAAAGAAAGAATTATTTAGGTCAGTAACTCTCAACTTCAGAAGACCCAAGTTTGTATGAGGAGCTTTTCAAAGTCACCTGCAGGAGATTTTTCAAACTACTCAGGCTGTCTCCATTCCTGTACTCCTCCACAAGACTCTGATACTTTCCATGATTGAGATTCACTGCCGAAAGGAGCTCCTGCTACCAATGTGAGAATGTCATGTCCCTCAAAAGTGAGGGATGGCAAGGGCTAAATGTCATGGCTGTAATTCCTTGAAGTTTAGCCATCCTAACATCTGAGCATTCCAATAATTAAAGGCAAATCCGAGTCTTTGGGATTATTGTGGGAATTCTTTTAATGTTTATCAGCATATTGTCTAACTGAAACACTTGATATAATTGTTAAAAATGCCCAAACTGATTTAGAGATGATGTATTTAAAGATTATTTATGAAGGAAGTATTGTTTTCTGTTCACTGAATCATTGCCATTTAGATGTGGAGGTTGTTTTAGAGGCCACCTGTTCTGACTCCATTCTATATAAGGAAAATGAGGACTTAAAAACATTATAACTTGTCCTCAGTTGCCAGTTAGCCACTGGCTTTGAAATTTGGAGCTAGTATCTGGTTCCTGGTTCCTGTATTTACTATTAAGAGTTTGTTCCAGTTATTCAGAATCATTGGTTATAATTAATTTCATTCATTTTCTGTAACAATAACATAAAATATGGGCCCATTTTCATAATGATAGCTGCTCATCATTTGTGATCTTTTCAGGTAGAACATGAGAAATATTGTGACCAATATCACTTTGCAAGGGAGCAGAGAAGGATTCTGATAGAAAACTGGAGTAAGGATAGGAAAGACTTTATACAGAAGGCTGTTCTCACCCTCCTTGAGGCCTGTGCAGCTCATGAAATGGAGAGCCTGGTGGCGAAGGACAGGAAAAGGCAGCAGGAGTTGTGTGCTGATCTGAAAGCCAAGGTGAGATGCTTTGCAGTGCTATGTTGGTATTTGGGGTGTTCATGGGAGAACATATTTTTTGTTTAAATCAAACCTAAAGTTCAGTTCTCTGAAAAGCCTCTCTTGAATAAAACTGTTAGTTTGGACCATATGAAGTTGCAGTTCTTTTAGGTCAAAACTAGTCAACAACCAACAATTTCATAAGGCTCAAACTCTAAAGTTACTCTAACAAGATATTGATATTGAGATTGTGCTAGAAACATCCAACACCAAAGAAACTGTCTGAGTAGTTACAAAGAAACTGTCTGTTGCTGAGTTAAAACTCCAGGATGTCTCATTCACATCAAAGACATAAAAAGGTCAATATATGAAGAAGAGGAAGGATTCCTGAGGAGATAGATATGTCGTTGGGGCAAGCTCCCTGGACTGTGTGTAACCCTCAACAAAGCGTGGAGGAATGCATGGGGTTTTCCTCCTCCTCAGACCAGTGAGGGGGCCTCCACTATGGCTTGAAGAACTTTGTGAGTACCCCTGTAGTTGGAAGGAATGAGGACTGGTGTGTGATGCTCACAGGGAAATGCAAGAGACCCTGCTTCCATGGCAAAACTAAAAGGATGAGCAGTTGCTGTTTTGGGAACAGCTGCAATGCCCAGACTGGTCATAAGTACAAGAATCTTAGAAGCTTGATGTGCATATTCCTTCCCCTACCCACTGCCCCTGTGATTGTTGGTAGGGGTGATTAAAAACAAATCATATTGAGGTACAATATATATAAAATGCAAAAATCATGATTTATTGCTAAATGATACAGTAGGAGATTGATGGTAAAACAAGAAATCTTATTCTCTTGCTCACAAGAAACTTGGCAAACATTATACTACAACAATTAATAGTATATTGAAACAAATGTCTCTGTTTTGAATAATTAGAGAAAATACTTGCTCTGTATTTTTTTAAAAACAAAACATATTGTTGGGGTGAGTCCTTAACTCAGGAACTTGGGAATGGTGGGGTCCTTGGCTAACATGATAGAAAAGGATTTCAATACACACCAGTCAGATACTTGGACAGGTTTATTTGGGGGAAAGGGAAGAAATACACATTCAAGAGAGAATGCAGGCCACCTCAAGATGAGGAAGGCATATTAGGGAGTACAGGGCTCTCTTCTTATGGGGAACGTTCATGATGGGGGGCTAGAGGAGGTATGTGAGGATGATCTTACTCTGGTAGTCTCTGAAGTACTTTATGGTGGTCTGGTAGTCTGGTCAGCTTTAGGGAGGATGAGCTCGGTCCAGGAGTCCCAAGGCTGTTCCTGGTGGTCTAGTGGTCTGGTCATTCTTATGGTCTTCAGGCTGATTGGGATCTTTATTATCTGATTGACAGATAAGCTGGAGAATGTCCTAAATTATAGGTTTCTCAAAATATTGTACCTTTCTTGTTATCAGTGCACAGGGCAATTGTAGTTTCCTTTAGTTAACTCTAGGATCTACAGATTTCCCAGGAATTTGGGAGTCAGGCCTGGGAAAGAAAACTGGTTTGGGGAGTAAAGGCTGAAGCACTTTAGCTCCAAGTTCTTATACTAAAGTTATATTTTATTTTTCCTTGCTATCTATCTCCTTTCTACCTACTTATTTCTTCTATCCTACATCAATACTTCTTTTTATACTGCATAAGTTTGGAACCAAAAAGGAAAAGAAGACACATCGAGGCGGGTCTACCACAGGGCACAGAGCCAATGCATTTTTCTTCTCCACTGTAGACATATGGGAAACACACGTGGTCAGGGACCATGACAAGTTCTCATCTGTTTATATTCACTTGCACACTTTAACATTAGCCTTTGAGCTATGCTGGAGTGATATTTTCTTTGTATTGCATTGAGGTACTTAGTGTGATATTGGATGAAATTTATGTACATATATCCCTGTAATGGTTTGGATTTAGGGGTGTCCCCCAGCCCTCACAGAAATGGGGTGGCAAAGTTGGAAGCAGGGCTTGGTTGTAATATCAGCTGTGGAAAAATCCATCTTAATGGATTTATCTGGGTGGTGGCCCAGGCTGGAAGAGTATAGCTGGAGAAGGTGGGTCATGGGGCTTCGGCCTCGGGGATTATATATGGTTTCTCATCCCCCCGAGTTCTCTCTTGCTTCTGGCCTCCGTGATGTGAGGATGGAAGCTTTGTTCTCTTCCTCTTTCTACTTCCCACTGCCATATCCTGAGGTCTGTGCTCCTCGGCCTCCCATGGACTGAACCAATATCTCCAAGGAAAATTGTGAGCCCAAAAAATCTTCCTTCCTCTAAGTTTTTGGTCAGATCTTTGTATTTATCTGTGAAAATGCTGACTAATACCATCCCCAAGTAAACATCACTAAGATTAAGATATAGAATGTTTTCTGCAGGCAGGAGGCTACTTCATGGCTCTTCTCAGTAAATATTACCCCCACCTCTAGCCACTCTTCTGACCTCATCTTTAGTTTGTTTCAGAGCTCCATGTAAATCAAGTCATACAGTACATACACTTTATTGCTTCTTGTGTGCATCATACTTGTTTCATCCTTGTTTTGTGTTACTACTTTATTTTAATATTGTGTAGTATTTCATTATCTATACTCCAGTTTGTTTGTATGTTTCCTGTTTATAGAAATTTTCATTGTTTTCAGATTTTTGCTATTATGATAATGGCGCTATGAATATTTTCAAACATGTCTTTTGGTGAACATACATGATAAATTCTATCAAATAGATACATGGGGATAGAATTGATGGGTCATAACATTCAGGCATATTTATTTAATTTTCTTTTTTACAATTTATTTTTACATATACTTTTATTGGTGCATTATAGTCTCACATCATAATGTAGTTCAGAGTGATAGTGACATACCTGCACTTAGCACTTGGTGAGTTTTCCCCTTGCTCCCTCTCCATTCCCCTCTTCCCCATACCTGATACTGAGATTGGCATTGGTATTCTCACATATGTACATAACATCCATGGCAGTGCCTCCTTTGTTAATTCCCCGTCCCCTACCATCCTCCCTAAACCCCCTCCCTGGCTCCACTGAGGTTTCACCTCCATTATCTACAGTTCCTCTGTATTCCTTTTATTCCTTAGCCTTTT